>JAPEIP010000007.1:12261550-12277081 GCA_026120095.1 Capsicum chinense
ATATGTTTGTGTATGTATGTATGTATATATTCTCATAATAAAATAACAAAAATAAAAATATAAAAAGACATTCAATTAATAATTAGAAAATAAATAATTTTTCTTTGGAAATTTTTTAGTTATTTTCAAGTACTTGACATTCTAAACAATTGTGATTTACTATATACTTATGTATATTTTACTGTTGAGGAATAGAATATAGGAGAAATAAAAGAATTAAAGATCTTCTATAACTATCTCGAGATTTTTCAAATTAAATAGCCTCTCTTAAATTACAAAAGATAAGTCTTTTATATTGATTTTCTAGATCAATGTAAATTATAATTAGTAAATGATGAATACAAGAAAATAAATTACCAAAATATGATTTTATCAATTCAATAAAACATAAAATGTAGTCTTAGATTATATCAATCATGTTTCCAATCCATCCTCGTCAAAAAATGCTTTCATGAAAGTCAATGTTCTATCATCATGGAAACGTAAAAACTTACCCCCTTCCAAAAGTTGCTCTCTTTTGAAATTTCATCAAATCATGGAAAAAAAATCCACAGTTTAATGTGGAAAAATAATTATGACGCATGTATTAAGCACAATATATATTTACTTCAACCATTAACAAAATAGTTGGGCACGCTTAAACCTAAACAATGATAAGAAATACTTTTCACCAAGTGAAGCATGTTATAAATCTGGCTCTCTGGATAATATTTGATAAGATTTCTTTATATGAAATAACCACTATTCATGATTTAAATTGAGTTAAAGTTTCAACTCAACCCATTAACAAAGATGTTTCACGTATGAGTAATATCAAACCAGCATGTGAGGAGCACATTTTCTACATCAAACAGATGTGCTATGCTCTAACAATTTAATTTTGTGAAAAATATTGCAGATCAAAAAGAGTAAAATCAATATAATTAGATTTTTGAATAGTGTTTGCTCTCTAAATATATTTCATAAGATTTGGAGACCTCCAAATAATAGAATAAGCACTTAACTATTTTACTCTCTGTGTTATAAGTGGAGTTCAAGTTTCACTTCATCTCCACCCAAACAAAAGTATTTGCATGTGTATACCATGATAAGATCAAACAAACACACTAGGGTGCATGTTGTGTATCTAAAATAAATAAATAAAAGTATTTGCTCTCTAATGATATATATTTATATGAAAAAGATTTATAAATCTAAATAAATAAATAAAAGTTTTCACTTTCAAAACGATTTGCTAATCGAGAATTAGTATCAATAAGTGCTATCTTTTAACGATTTAAGGGGATTTAAGTTACCACTCCTAAAGAAACATATTTACAAATATATAAGTCATGATTAGGATCACATTGAAATAGTCTTCAGTTCTTTTATCAAGCAATAATTCTAAGTAAAACAACCATCATGATTTTGTAAACAAACAACTAGTTGTGTTCAAAAATTTTCAACATACAACAACACTTAAAGGCTAAGAAAATTAAAATGTTACATTAAATAGCAGCAAACTATTTCTTATATTCCTTGTTTGGATGGGAACTTGAACCTTCATAGAGAACTTGAACTTGTAAGTAAAGACCTTTACTGCATTTTTCTCTCACAAATTCACATATACATATGTCGTTTTTATCCACAAGATTCCAATTACATAAACTACGCCATCCGCCAACTAGCCATATTCTACCGTCCCCCCAAATCTTGAGTTTTGTCTGAAATTCTCTGCCAGCAGAATCACGAATGATCATGCTTGAAGGGATGTCAAGTTTGTAGTCTCTTACCACATCAACTGGAACGTACTGTAATTAGGAACAAAAAAAATTTGTTAAGTGAATGCAATAAAATTGAACTACAAAATCATTCACTAGAATATATACATATATATTAATACACTTTTAAGTTACCAGTTCATCTTTCCTTTTTGCTCGTACTTTCGCTATGAAGTATGGATTTTCTGGTTGAATTGCACGTCCACTTCTGAAGATATCTTTACCAAATTGGTCATGACGACCACTTACCTTATGATAAGTAGCCCTCTTGCATCTAACTGAATTACGAAAGTTGATAACTTGTTAGATTCATAAACAAAAATCTCACAAAGACTTGCAGATACTCTATCCTTTTCATTTTACATGGTGATACTTTATTGAAAATATAATTTAATTAAAAAATAGACTTTTAACATATATAAAATTTGCGTAAAAGTTATATCTTAATTTATTCTTCTGCACTATTCAAAAAGGCAAACAAGAAAGAAGCTTTAGGCTGCTTTGTCGGCGAACCAAACAACCAAACATTTTCAAAATCATGTCCAAATATATATATTAACGTCATTTTTGAAGCAATATACTAATAAAAAAGGAATGAATTAAATATAAAATGTAACAGAAGAGTAGTTATAAAAAACCTTTAATTTGTGTCTACCTTTTGAGCGTGGCGTCTTATTCATAAGTGTGCCAACCCTTTCATTCTGGTCTTCATCTTCTTCCTCCTCATCTTCTTCTTCCTTTTCCTTGTATATATGTTTTGAACGTGGTTCCATTTCATTCTCTTCTTCCTCTTCTACTTCTTCTTCCACGTAATCCTCATCACTATCATCAGAAGAAGAACCACTGCTGCTATCCCGAGACAAATTCTTCATTTTTGGTTCTATTTTGATTTGATGTTCCATATTCCTTTCTTCCCTTTTCTTTTCACCTCCATCTCCTTTCTTTTCACATCCATTTATTGCAAGTAATTTTAAGTCAAATTCTCCATTTTTACCATAATCAAATATTAAAAAGTCACCAAATTCTAGAGTATTATCCTTGGTAAATTTCGTCCATCCATAATGAAAATAAAAATCACATCCTATTTTGGTCACTCTAATAGGCCACATATTCCCAAACCCATCTCTAAGGGAAACCTTCCTTGTTAGCTTTCCATTCATGTAATCGATAAAACTTGTGGGGATTTTCTGTGAAGAAAGCAAGAAGAATATAGAAATTAATTTCTTTAAATTAGATTGACATGTATCATAAAATCAATCATAGTCAGAAGGAAAAATATTGCAAATAAATAGAAATGTTGTGACGTTTGAGGCTATAATTCACGAATGTAACTATATTAAAAACTACAAAGTAGAATGATAGGCATTTTCAGTTTTATAGTGATGTTACTTTCATCTACACTAATAATATGGTTACTTGGAATCTATTGACTGAACAATTGTACATCCTATATTTAAAAACTTAGTTGATTTAACACATAAAACAGTAGAATAAAATTTATTTTCTTCACATAAAGGCCTCTCTCTTCTTTTAATATTCTCTTTCATTTCCACATCTCATATCTTTGAAAAACATTACTAAAAATGTTTCATGAAAAACAGCAGCAATCACTAATCAAATATTTGTATGTTGGAACATGGAAAAAGGGATGAAAGGAAAAGTACACATAAAAATGGTAAAAGACATAAAGTATTTATGTTCATTCATATCTAATTTTGTAGATCTAAATCTCATCAAAGTCTTCACCTTCCACATCCACTATCCACATTTCCAAAAAGGAAAAAAAAATTCAAGAAATGAAGTCCAAAAATTCAAATACCACAAGGAAGGTGGTGGGTGAAAAGGGGGGAAGGGGAGTATACATACCATCCGTTGTGAACTTGTTTCAGGATCAAAAACTTTGAAGAATCCTTTCCTCATATTATCTAATGTTATCAAAAAAGTTTAGCATAGAAGAAGAGGTGGCAATCGCAAAGATTCTTTATGTTGAGAGGATAAAAAAATTGGCAGATCCGTAACCCTAAAGGTTTTTTCTATTCGGAGGAAGGAATAAACGGCGGCCCAATTCTAACCCTAACGTTTCATTGTGGTAGGGGAGTGTGTGTATATATATGTAATAGAGAGAGAAGGAGGAGATTACAAGAATCTGAAAAATTTCATTAAGCTTTTGGGTTTTTTCGCATTCTTATTTTATTGTTAGTACAACACTTTAAAGTATTACTCTATTGCCCACTTTTACTTGTCTATCATATTAAAAATATATGTTGATTTCTAATTTTTTAGTTTAAAAAATTATTAGATGACTTACCACTTTGTTTACAAATTACCATATTTATTAATATTTTTTAGTCATCAACTATATTATATTTATAGGGTGATAGAATAAAATTCCCATTTTATTTATTCTTCTTTATGATATGTGTTATGTCAGTACTAAACATGTATAAATGAATGGAAGAATTAAGAAATGGTGGCCACATTTTATATTCAAAGTATATAAAATTCTCATTTTATATTCAAATATTTTCCAATCATCAACGACAGTATTTGATTGAGTAAATTTATTTATTTAATGCTTGCATATAAAAAAAGTGAGAAGGTGCAAAATATCTCTGTTAACATTTTGATTTAAATCTGATATACCACCTGTTTAAGAAAAACTGGTTCATTTGTACAATTATCGTTTCGCAAATGAAGAGGTTATACCTTTTTTGTTGAAGAAAGTTAAAAATTTAATTGTAAGTTTATTTTTGTATAAAAATCAAGGACGGCTCAACTTATCTGGTGGCCTAAAGCCAAAATTCACTACGAGACTCTAAACTTTTTTTATTTTTATAAAAATCATGCATACATTATTTGGTGTGTATTTTTCTAGACTTTTAAATGCAAAATTATTAATTGTTATTTTCAAAGTAGAATAATAAGTAAAGTATGTCACGTAAATTGAGATCCGTAAATAAAAAATTTTAAATTAAAGAGAATAGAAACTAATTAGAATAGTAGAAAAAATTCTAAAATTTGATTTTGATATTATAATAAAATTTCACTATTTGTATTTGCTTGTTACTTCGTTAATTATTTTTTTTCAAAAAAGTAACACATAAGGCCAATTTATAATAGTTAATTTGGGGTCTAAAATATTTGGGGCCTAAAACGATCGCTTCACTCGTTTGGCCCTTGAGCCAGCTCTGATAAAAATAAAAGTGACATGGGGTATACTTGATCATTCCGCATTGTACATGGGTATATATGATTATTTCCACTAAGTTCAAGTGTCTTTGATCATTTGCTTATGTGTGTTTGTTTTCGTTTTGCCTTTTTTGGTTTAACATTTTTACGTAAAGACCTTCCAGGTAATTTTTCAATCTTTCATGCATTATAAGCATCCCAATATTTGCCACCCACAGTTTGATTGAGAATCTTTTAAATATTGAACGTCAAGTAAAATATTTAATTTAAACTAAAATTTGGTAAATGATAATATATTACCATTCTAAAATTTTTGAGGTATTTATGAAATATTTTTTAGTTAAAGTATAATTGTATATGTACTTATTTGTCACTACCAGAATTCTCAAGTCCTGATAGTGCGTGATATATCCCACCAATAGGCAAGCCAAGCCATACCCCGGAATGATAGCTAATGGGTTAGCAAACATAAATCACAAAAGAATAGATATAAATAATTACAACAGTAATAATAAAGTGGAAACTGAAGGAGAACATTTAAAATATATAAAATAAAAAAGTCGAAAAGGTTTAATGCCAAAATATACAAATAAATTTCTCCTAAAACCTGGTAAGGTCGGTACTATACCCTTTACTAAAATATACCCAGAGTATTGGACAAAATAAAAGATATACACAATATATACAATTAGTCTTGAGTATAATGTACTAAATTGTAATCGATAGAAGTGGATCAGCCTTAGATGATAGAAAAGCTCACCTAGCTCCGGATCAATACTGAAAAATAGGAATCACGTCAAAATCAACTTCTAGTACTCCGATGTGCATCAAGAAAAATATGTAGAAGTATTGTATGAGTACCGCAGAAATGGATACATAGTAGGCATCATTAGCTGACTGAGCTTAATACAGAAAAAGTATAACTAAAAAGTGAGGGTATAGTTTAAGTCAATAGTATATATGCATAGAAATGTAGTCAACCATCGAGCTACGCAAATATGATAAAAGAATAAGTCAAAGCAATATAAAGAGATAAGTAACACAGTAATGAGAAGGCAAGCCAAATATAACCTTACTTGGACCGCATAAGTCCGCTAGGCACACTGTAGAAGACAATTAACCCAATTATACCCCATAAGCCGATGGTATACAGAACAAGGAATTTAAAGAAAAGTGTGAATAGTCTTTAACTGACCCGATACGAAAAAACCATGGAATCCATCTAGATGTGCACTGAATTTAACTGGCACCAATGGATATAAACACGAGGCTAGACGCCAGGCTCAAACTCGAAATGATGGATAGTAACAAGAGGTCATATGTCTGATTCGAACTGAAAATAGTGGGTAATAACGAGAGGTCAAATATATGATATAGAATAAAATTTGTAATCAAATGTTGGACTTGAACCGAAACTCAAAGGAACAATAATTCCCCAAAAAAATAATAATCAGTACAACAACTTCAAAATCATATCATAACTAAATGTCGGACTTAAATCGAAACTCTTAACAATCATACTCATCTATAAAACAAAAACCCACAGCATACCTAAACCAATGCCCAAGTGGTGCAAAAATTAACACTGAATGGCAGAAATAAAATATATGATTGCCCTGAATAGTAACTGAAGTGTATTTAAATAATCATCCGAATAATTTAGTAAAAAGGGGAAATCCAAAATTTAGCAACTTAATACCATGTCATATGCTAAAAAATACTACATATTAAAATATAAGGGGACCAAAATTTATTGGAATGGGGTCCTAACCAGGTAAATAAGATATGAGATATTTCAAACGATATTCAAAGTACAATTACCTGCTCAAAACTTGCATAATTGAACACAATTTTCATAAATAAGATCAAACTAAAGATAGGGTAAGTATAGCCTACGTGGACATCTAAACTAAAATTCTCTTCAAGAAGTCCTTGAATAGTGCTTCACTAGAACCCAAACTTAAATAACTTGATATAGTTGATTAATTTCTTCTTTTATTTTTTTAGGAGACCAAATGGTACATAAAAATAATTGTTTACACACAACCCTCGTTAATTATTCATACTATATATTGTGTATAACCACTAACATGCCAATATTTGTTTCCAACAACACGTGCAAATGAACCATGAAGGAATATATATGTATGCTACCTAGTTACATAGATAAATATTTACATAAAACAATTAACAACATGGTAATTTCCCACTAATTGACACCTTTTTGGACAAGTGACTTCCATTAGACTAATTAGTGTTTTGTTGCTGCATCCATCAATCCGCGTGGATATTGGGTGGTTACACTACGTTCAATATTTTTTCCTACTATGTATGCACTCAGGTATTATATAGATTGATGGTAAAATAAATATAATATTTTTAATATGTCATAATGAATAGAAAATTATTTTTTAATGAACATCTATTATATGATAATAATATTTTGATATATCCAAATTTACTGTCTCCACTTAAAATATTAGCAGATTATAAAAGTTATCATAAAGATATAAATATATAATAATTAAAGAATTTTTTCAATATCAAAAATATTTTAGAAATGTAATTAGTTGTTTCGTCTCAAGAGATTCTAATTTAATTTAAATATTTCACAACTAAATTTGATATTATTAAAATTCTCACACAAACTTCTTGGAAACTGAATTGGTAGTCCAGGGAGTCATAAATAATTTAGGACATTTACAGAAAATATCTAAAAGTTGAGAACGTGGGAAAACGAGGGAAATGAATGGGAGGATCATTTCATTATTTTAAAGAATTTTATAAATTACATTACTTTCGAATGGAGATAGTAAATCTTTTTATGTTGTAGAATTATTATTATATTATGCAGGCTTTATTCAAGATAATTTTCTATTTGTTATGATATATTCAAAATATTATATTTATTTTATCATAAATTTAAGCAAGACCCAAAAATATACATAATGGGGTTGAAACATGTTTTAGTAAGCCCCCTTTCCAAAACGTGAAAGTGGAGGAAGTTGACAATAAATGTCTAGCTATAATGGTGGAATCAAATTGTTTCTAGAATATACAAATATTTGAAAGTAAAATATATGTTTGACCATTCATGTTGGTGGCAAACATTCTGAAGTGGTATGCATGCATGTTTTTATCTTGACTTCATCACTGATTTACATTCTTTTTTCTTACAAAGACAAAGCTGCATATATATTTTGCATTTTCATTAATTTAAATTCTTCCATCCAAAAGGTATAAGTAACATAGATTCTTCGTATATTTATTGGTTCTGCGGCAGAGGGAAATATGGAGGAACCATATTTGAGGATGTACTTAGACATCATAAGAAAATTAATTATCTACAACAAGTTATTCAAGCTTGAATTTAGTGTGAAGTTCGGACCTAGAAAGATATTTTTCGATTATTGAAGTTTATTGATACGGTGTTTTTCCGAGATGAGTGGAGGGGCCGAGCAACTCGTGGTCAGTTGATGCTGCAATTTGGCATCCAAGTAGGATACAGTTTACCTTTTTATAGACTTTTTTCTATGAGATTGTGTATAATATAAATTTCATGCATGTTTGGGGGTTCGGGATACACTTAAGAGTAGACAATTAACTTGTAACTTCATTAAATATGCCTGCTATAGCAATAGTAATAGGATAGGGATATTTTTATGTTTCTGTGATGCTTGTGACCTGCTAACTATTCTACTATTATACATCCATTCCCTTTGCAGCGATGATCCAAGCCAACCAACTGAAGTGTATCCTCTTGTCATCCACACTCAGCTTATTGATTTTTGATCTTCTTAGGTCATCATCCCTATTGTCATATTCATTAGCATTTGTCGGGGCTTCATACTCCTCGACATATAAGAAGCGCAAGATTGTGAACTCAGATATATCAACCCCGGTACCTCGAACAAGTACAGTAGGCTATGTAGGATACTTTTTCCTAACTTGATCCACAAAAGCCTGATAATATATCATAGGTAAATATGCTGCAAAGAATTCTCGAACAATCTCCAAGCTATATCTCCCTATAGACTCAATCACCTAGTTGATTCTATACCGATTGAGCAACTCTAGAATATCTTCTATGTCTATGATTCCAGTAGTCGCCAGTAGAAGATCATTGTTACAACCCAACTATGGCGGTCATGTGACAACTTATTCTAATCCACCAACATATGAGAATCCCTGCCAACAATTTCAAAATATGTGGAATTCATTCATATGATGAAATGCATTTACTTATGACAACCAATTTATCAAACTTGAACAACATCATAAAACTTTCCCCAATAACCTAGTCTATATAGGTATGCGATCTTCTAATAGGTCAATGATAACACATAGGACAGAACTCCCACCATAGGAATGAGAAGAGTAAAAGATGTTGGAGATCACTATCCATGTCACCTGAGATATATCAATTGACTCGGCAACAAGACTATACCCCAAAAAGAGTTTAACAAATGTTGCATTAGAAAAAATATGTAACGGTAGGCATAATCGTCCGACCAAGCTTAACACAAGAAACCAACAAATATAACTCGTGATAAGCCCGGTCCACTCAAGGAATTAATGTATATAACAAGAAAAAAGATAATCTCGGTCAGCTCAAGGAACCAACATATCTAACAAGTAAACAGATAAGTCCAGTCCACTCAAGAAACAAATATAAATAAAAAGTAAATTGATAAGCAAGGTCTACTCAAGGGACAAACATACCAAACATGTAAATAGATAAACTCGATCAACTAAAGGAACCAACATATTAACAAGTAAACAAAAAAGCCCGATCCACTCATGGAACCATTGAATCATATATATAGTATTGGTGTGGTACTTGAGACAAAGAATTTCGTAATGATGTACAAATATTTGTACATCCAACAATAATAAATATAAATCCAATGAAGATGTCCAAATAGTGTTACATCCCACAATAATAAGCATAAATCTTATAAAGGTGTCCACATACAAGTATATCGCATAATAATAAGTATAAATGTCATAAAGTTCAAAATACTACAACATCCCAAAATAATAAATAAATATTACAACAATCACCACCCCAATGATACATGGATAACACTTGTAAAAGTAATAAGATTTTCATACAAGTTCATTGCATGAGATTATTGTTAGGATACCAAATATTCAGTCACTTTCCTTGGACATGCATTGTAAAAAGCTATACGATGGAAAAAGTATCATGCACATGTAAAGAAAGTTGGGTTTCAACACTATTAACTCATTCCTACTATTTAAAGGGCTATCATCATGTAGGATTACAAATATCTCCACTTGCACCTCAATACAGTCCTTATCCAAAAATACAGTGATATCATTTTTGCATAACATTCATGACAAATCATTAAGCCTATTCATTAGTGTCACAACTCGAGACTACCCCTAGTCCTAACACGGTGCTTAGAACTACAAATAAATTCAATCTAACCCATGGTACTAGCATAATGCATGAGCCATTGATTTAACATAAATATAAAATATAAATTTTCTTAATCATAATCATTAGATAAGCTACTTAAATACATTTCAGTTCAAAGTTTGCAACACTGCAATCTGAAAGAATGGGAAACTGAAACTACATACAATAACTCTAACTGACTATCTATGAAGCCTCTACTAATACTGACTATAGGTAGTTGGGACATGTCCTCCAACTATCCCTAGTCAATACATACGAATAAGAAAGTAAAATACAAAAACAGTAACTGACTTGAATCCTCGGAATAAGAGAACTCATCACCTGCTGGATGAATGTTGTAATCTAGTAGACTATGATCCTTAGAGTAAGCACCTGAATATATATCATATGAAAATATTGGCAGAAGAGGTATGCGATCAGTACTTTGGGATATAATGAGCATGTGAGATATGCACTAGTCTTGAAAATACTTAACACGTGCTTTAAAACTAAGGATATAGTCCATTTGCTAAAATATGTATTTAAAACATGCTTATGCGTCAAAGCTGTTAGGCGTACAAAAATTACTAATTCATGAGCTAAAACATTTTTGTAAAATTGAAAGATGTAGAAACATGAATGCTATATGTAATCTCAAGTTAAAGTTGAATATGCTGTAAAACTATAGTGATGGTCATTTATGAATACTGGGTTTGAAGCTGTGGCTTAGGAACTGATGCAATGACCAAGTATAAACATTTACTGTATAAAACTGAATAATTGAATACAAGGTCATAAATATCTAAACTAAAAAATAAACTGGGAACTGTGGGAGGTAACAGTAACCGATATTCCCCAATGTGAGCTAATAGAGGTTCAACCTGTAATATAAGTTTGATGGGGGCTAGTACCTTTCCAAGAGTATCAACACTGGCTAGCATGGATCCAGTAAATTTTTGTCCCAAAGGACTAGGTTCTCAATCCTCTACTGGTGGGTGACCTTGTATAACCTACGGTGGCAATGTAGTTCTAAAACTCAGGGACTTCTCTAATGGCATTAGTCCTTAACTGGCTGATGAGCCTTCATCCCTATGCTCACTCAGTGCTAAGTACTACTCCCAGCTGAATGACACTAGTAACTGAAAAATTCTTAACATGATTTGATAACTTATATATGCACAACATGATAATATTCTGAAAGTATCAACTGTGTCTATTTTTATGTTCTAAAAGACATGTAAACTGATATATGTATGAGCCCTAGGTATTAAGTATTCATAACCCACCAGCTTTGACTAATTCAAACTGAACATGATAATAATAAAAGCTAATCATAATAGGAAATTTCATGAATAAGGCCTAAATTTTGAACAACTGATCATAATATGAAAATTCATGATTTTTGGATACAAGAAGATGATATTTTTATGGGAAAACGTGTATTCTTTATTTAATTATAAAATAATCTAAAGAAATTAGGAAAAAACTCATATTTGACCTGAACACCAAACTTGAATGGAAATTAAGCTTGAGGATTGAGAAATCTTAAAAACATAGGTACATCATTCATATCTTGATCATATCCTTTAAATCTGCAGTAATAACATATAAATCATGCATGGACATGATAAAAGTATGAATGATATATTATGGGCCCAAGAAATAATGAATTAATAGCTAAAACATGCTTATGAGTGAAAGCTTATAACATGGAGAATTGAATTTAAGCTTAGAATAACATTTGGATAAAAGCCCTATTTTGTGTAGATCATAGAATACATGAACAAAATCATAATTTGGGCATGTGGATAAAAGGATATCCTCATTGAATACCTACATAGTTGATTACTTTTGATTCTTGAATTGAAGTTTTGAAAATTTGGACTTGGAGATGAAAAACTCAATTTCTTGCTTTGGAAGAAGAGAAGATTGCATATTTTTGGCGTAATTTGCGTGTTGTATTGAGAATGATGGATTTGGAAGAAGAGAAGATTGCATAAGTTCTAATAAAATTAGAGAGCAAAGAATTTATGGCACGATATGAGTGAAAATTGTGAAAAAGGAATCATAACCTGAATATGACTTTATAAAATATAGGCAAATAAAACATAAGCAAGGATTGAATTAATATGCCTTAGGCAATGCAATTGCTAACTTTCAAGCTTATCCACACTTCGCAAATACTCCCTCAATTATATTTTTCTCTTAAGTATTACACTTCATTTGACGCCACTTATAAACTTCAAATGGTTATTGATAACTCATTCTACAAAAGTCTGAGTTGAAGTAAATTCTCTCGCTCAAGTCTAACTCAAAGTCACAAGATACTACACATAACACCATAATACTAGTCTAAAAAATAGATTCAATATCCTATATGTTTTTAGAGATCTAATATGAAGAATAACACTCCATACTACTTCAATAACTAACTTTAACCTCTTACTAGGGATTCACGTATGCACAATGCATTTGTCCACTTAAATATCATCATGACATTCAAACCTATCATTATAACCATATATGAACTTCTAGGCAACCAACCCACCAAGGAATTTTCCCATATTCTCTAATACCTGTATCAATTTTCATGCACTATCCCCAAGAAGACACACCCAGAATTTCCTACCAGCTATGACATATATGTAAAGCTTTACTTCAATCTTCCTTCAAACTTATAAGCCTTAGATAAAACAAGCTTACAAAAATCTTTCCTTAATAAAGAATATTTACTCTTTCCTATCTAATCTATTATTCATCCATTTTCATCAGCACTATCTTTACATAAGGAGAGGTCACTGAAAGGCTACATGAGGACCTGATACATAAAAAAAATACTATATATAACATTGATGCTTAACTGAGGCCTGAGGAATAGAGTGTCAAAGGTATGAATTTATTAAAGAGATAAAACCTGAGGACATACATGCTATAATGCAAATTTCACCAGACATTGAGGGTTTACAATAAGTTCTAGGAACTAAGCATACTGTAAAATATGAGTAGATGGGTCATGATCTTCATGACTTGAGTTTTTGAGTTCATAATTTCATGGAATATGACTCGTAATTTTGAGTAATCTGACACTCTTTATACTAGGAATTGGGTGTGTACATGGTTCTATATAAAGTTCATGAATATGAGCTATGATTATAGACATGACTTGTAAGGCATTAGTAGATGTCATAATGACTGAAGTATAAAAATTTGTACATAATTAAGAATGGGTCAGGTATCTTCCTTCCCTGCTATTGTTCTAGAACTCATTAGCATCACTACTAGAATCTTAAAACCTTGCATGGTCCTTGTTCAACCATCTCCCTTTTAGATTTAAGCCATTATTCTAAGTCTATGGACCCCTTTAAAAAACTCTAAACCAAAGTGCAATCACTCTACTATAGAGTTCAGGATATAAAGATACACATAAATACAAAATTCCCCCCAAAATACGATATCATCAAGTGTAAAGCCCGCTACAAGTACTTTCTTTTGATATACAACTCTTAGCTTCCTATAGCCCCAATAGTCATCATGTGATAACTTAAAAACTTATTACTTAGAATCTTCAAGAGTATCCGCATACACTTAGTTCACACTTTTTCTTTCTAGAATTCAAAACTCTTCTTTCTATTAGCTTGATCATCAACAATAAAATCTTAGATAATAACACTTAATATGGATGGCCACAAAACTTCTCATACACTAACACCAACTTATTACTACTAGATAGGAATCATGAAACACTAAAGCACACAAATTTTATAAACATATTCAACCTTAACAAGCTTCTCTATCTTTGTGGTCGCTGCCTGATCTCTATCCTGACTAAAGTATTAACATAACATACTGTAAGTCCTCTTAATTTGTAAATCTCCGTCAAGTTACTTTTATACAACTTGCACAACACCTGTCTGAACCCATGGATATATAATCTACTAAATACAGATAAGCAATATCCCTATTTTACTATTGTTATACTTCTAGGCTCCTGCTTCTAACTTTAATTTATGCTGCCATAAGATTTTGAGCAAGAAAATGAGGTCACATCTGACTTTGGCTCATTGCCCGATTTTTATTAACAAAACTAAACTCTTTCATAGTTTGGAATTCAAAGGCACTAATGGGATCCTTTCAAGCCGTTTGCAATCTCATAGCTTACTGGGGGAATTTTTTTTGAAAACTCTATCAGTAGGAATTTAAACTTGACTATTTCTATAACTTTAAAAATAAGGCAGAGTTTGCATGAATTGAGAAATGTAAAAATCTGTATAAGTTTCTTAGAGAACATCTCTATTGCATGATCTGAGATATGAAAGAAGGGAAATATTTATTACATGCTCTATAGGCTCTAAAAAAAGTAGACATCTCTGTATAGTTTTGCAAGAGTCTACTAGACATAATGTAACACCCCGCATTTCGGGCTAGAACGAAAACTATTATTTCTATGCGTAGATGATCCAAAAGCCATAAATCCTATGTAAATTTGGCATGTTAATAAATTATGTAGTGTGAAAACCTATTTGAGCATGAATTGAAATTATAAAGGTCCCCTAACTCAATGACGAGTTGAAAGCTTTCATATCATCTGAGTTTGAGTGAGCGTCGAAACATGGGTCAACTTCAATTGAACATAACTCTTAAGTATATAACGACTTAGAGGTCCTAATATATATAAAATGAAAACTCTTCGAATTATCGTTCCAATGATACCAATTTCGTCAAAATCCAATATCCGAACAAAAAGTTATGGCCATTTTCGTTACTGAGAGAGTAGCATCGCGCGATTATTGTGCAACGCACGCTCTGTCGCACGCACCCAATATCCTGGTTCTGTTTTTGCATTTTTAAGGAAAAAAGTGATATTTTTCACCCCTCCCTCATTCATCCATAACACAGAATTAAATTCTCCAAACACCAAAATAAGGTTATTCTGTCTCAAAATCAGCAAGAATACTTCTTAGGGTTTCAACCCAAAGATTAAAATATCTTAAGATTTCACTGTGGATTTTTAATAATTCTTCGAGATTTGGAATCTCCATTGTAAGGGCTACAAGAAGCACCCATCAATTATTCAAATAGCACCCCTAAGGCACGAGTTCATTCAAGAGCCATAAATTAAGGTATGTGGGGCTTTTCCTAAAACTTTATGGGCAAAGA
>JAPEIP010000007.1:12282836-12309164 GCA_026120095.1 Capsicum chinense
GTTAGCACCGAGTGAACCCAAGGATGGGAAATCACCCGCCAGTTCAGGGTGTGATTCTTAGTAGTCATCCTTGTGTTCCAGAACTACGTAGCCAGCGTAGGTTGAGACATCTTAACCCATCAGATTAGGGTTGATAAGGTGGCTTAACCCATTAGTTTA
This sequence comes from Capsicum chinense, assembly GCA_026120095.1. Lineage (NCBI taxonomy): Eukaryota > Viridiplantae > Streptophyta > Magnoliopsida > Solanales > Solanaceae > Capsicum > Capsicum chinense. The sequence goes on from JAPEIP010000007.1 coordinate 12,282,996, forward strand.
GGGTTTCCACCATTCTCATTGAGTACCTGCCAGTATAGGGTTCTCACAACTGTCCTTACTAGTGGCGCGGTATTAACACCCCTCCAGTCGAGGCAGAGATTAGACCCCAGCTTAGCTATTATAGCATATTTGGGTCATGTCGGTTAGATAACTACTTCCCATAGTTTCAGTTACAGATTTCAGGACTGTCAGCTATAACTACCTAGTCTCAATAAAGAACTCAGATAGCTCTTCAGATTTTAGCATATCAGGGCTGTCAGATACTATCAACTCAAAAATAGAATAGAACTCAGATAGTTTCCTTCAGATTTATGGACTGTGAGATAAAGTCACTTATTCTATCAATCACAATAGTTATCAGAACTTATGCTATCCGTACTCAACTTCAGGACTATCAGATACAGTCAATCAGACAAGTTCTTTAAAATTTAAACTGTCAGAAAAAATCATTCATTTATCAGTAATGCAATATCAGTATCTTAGTATATCAGTAATACAGTATCAGATCCATCACTTATTAGTGATTTATATATCAATATCAGTAAACTCAGTCTTTTAGAATCTCATTATCAGTACACTCATGTTGTCAGTATTCAGACTTAGTAGTCTGTATCTCCACGAGTTCAATTATATTTACGTATGAATGTAGTACTCTCATGTTCATATCAGTCAGTATTGTCCATGTATATAACCCTTTGCATTTAGCCTACCTCACTCGTATACTCAGTACATTCAGACGTACTGACGCATTTGTGCTATGGTGCTTTCTCTTATGTTACACCATAGGTTTAGAGGCATGAGCTCCAAATTAGCAGTAGATTCCAGGATCGGCAGTCAGAGTTAGACGTGAGTCCTCATCCTTTGAGGACATGATGATTTCATTTCTACTTCAGTTTTTACTTTATTTTAGTAGTTGGAGTTAGTTGGGGACATGTCCCATCAACTTCTTATTCAGTTCAGTTAGAGGCTTTCGAACTAGATGTCATATTAGATGTTCAGAATTTAGTATTTATGTTCCTTTTTGGTATTGATATACCATATTTTTCAAATATTTATTAGTATTGAAACTTATGGCCTTATAGTTCATGTTTCCGAATATCTTATGAGATATTATGCAGTTTACAGGTATAGATATCAGTCATGGATTAGCTTGTGGTCCTTCAGGGTCATGAGCACCGTGTAGCATTTCAGTTCAGAAAATTGGAGCGTTACATATAGAAATCTAAGGGTTGAATCTTAGAAGGAGGTATTAGCATTGGTTGTTAAACATGAAGATACCTTCTTACAAGGTAAGTTTATTTTTATGTGTATTGTTATATCCCCAACTCTAGAGTAAAGTGATTCCATTTTATACCAGAGTGTATATATTGGTTAACAGACTTAGAATAATGGATTAAATCTAAGGGGGAAATGATAGAGCGAGTAACTAAGTTAAGTTTTTAGATGCTATTAGATATGCCTGTAAGTTGTGGAATTGGCCGTGAGAAATAATAATGCTCCATTTATTCTTATTTCAGCAGTTTACTTTAGTTATTCGGATACATACTTATGCCTTATATTTTAGTTTCATGATTATAGCTCTTGTTCATGCATATGATAAGGAATCATGTACTCTCCTAGTTCCTAGTATGATGAGTTCCCAGTTTGTTTAGCAGTCAGAATCACTTTCCGTAGGTTATGAATTCCAAAAGTTCAGGTTATGCGGTTCATGACTTATGCATATGTGATACTCTTAACGATCTATGAAAATTTAGCTTAATATCAGTCACGTCCTCAAATTAGATTTCTTTAATGAGTTTATGCCGTGAGTTCTCCATTCCTCATGCCTCGGTAGGGTATCAAGTTATGCTTAGTACTCTTCTCATGTTCTGGATCCCGATATTCCAATTTTTTAGTGACCTTTTTTGTTAGGCCGAGAAAGTGGTGATGAATAGTTGTCTAGATTGGAAATAGTAAACAGTTCTTGTTGATAAAAGATGGTTGTGTGCTTATTTGAGTTAAGGCAGTAATTGTGGAGTAGGATTGAGGCCATGCCTGTGATACATGTCAAGGTTAGTTAAAGTTTTAGGTGTTATATTTGGGAAAAATTGTTGTGTGCTTGTTTTATGTAAGTCTATAAATTGAAAGAATTTTGAGGTGAAGTTTTGTGTATGTCTTGGTTACTTGAGGATATTTTATTTGTATCATTTGAATAGTGCAGGGCAGTTGTTATAAATAGAAGTATTAGAGAATATGAGAAAGATGCTTTATGAGTGTTTGTTTAGAAGTGCATATGTGGGTATGCAGATAGGCTTGAATGCCATATTTGCATACATACGGATGGATACTTTGAGTGTTTGTGAATGTTTAATATGAAGTTGAAGGTGATTGCTGAAGTGGCAATAAGAATTATGCAGGAGATGAGGATTGTGAAATACAGGGTGTACTGAATTCATCATTCAGACTAGTACTGCATATTATGTGGTACGTCTTGTAATTTTGAGTTAGGCTTGAAGATGATGAGGGGATTTGGTTCAGTTTAAACATTAGTAGATGGAAATATCTGTGGCCATATGAGAAATATTAGTGGAATCAATGAGTATGGTATTTAAGGGGAAAGTATAGTTGAGAGAGTATTTTAGTAGTGTGGCTAATTTTGAAAGTAAGAAGTTGCATTACCTAAGGTTTGGTAATACTATCCTAGTTTACAAGTTATATGTCTATATTATATGCTATAGTGTAGTGTCATTGTTATGATTCCTTAGTTGGATGTCTTGTGCAACTCATGTCAGAGATTCTTTGCTCCCTAATGCTACTAGGACTTCTTTAGAAATAATGTTGAAGAGATACTCCAGTTAAGTATAAGTGTCCATTATAATTCAATTTAACAGTCATGCAGACAAGTTACTATGGTTTTTCACCTTTTCACCCGGTCCTACTATCCGTAGTCCAATGCGTATGACCATCCCAAAAGATAATCTATTCCATCCAAGTAAGTTGCAAACTCAGTTCAGTCCAAGCATCATGTTTCAGATTCAGTTATTTATTCATGACTCAGTTTATAAGAGTTTAGCACATAATCTCAAATTTTTCAGTTATGTTAGCTTAGACAGTGTAATACCTTTGTACGATCTAAATCTTGTTTCCTCATGATTCGTACTTACATAAGTTATCACTTCCAAATCCAATGTGTGTGATTTGAGCATAAACACTTCAGGGGGAATCCTAAACTCTCAGCATGAATCAACTCCTTAAAACAAGTAAGGGCAAGTCAGCTCCGAATTCAGTTTCTTGATAGAAGTTTAAATGTTTCAAATCAGTTATATCCTTTCTTAGAAGAAACATCATGTCCTCATTATTCCATTCCTTTAAGCTTCAACGTTCCTAACTATCATTCGGGGACGAATGATCCCAAGGGGGAGATAATATAATGCTCCGTATTTTGGGCTAAAATGAAAACTATCATTTTTATGCATAGATGATCAAAAACCCAAAAATCCTAAGCAAATTTGTCATGTTAATGAATAATGTAGTGTAGGAACCTATTTGAGCATGAAGTAAGATCATAGAGGTCCCATAACTTAAGGACGAGTTGAAAGCTTTCCTATCGTTCGAGTTTGAGTGAGCGTTGAAACTTGGGTCAAATTCAATCAATCATAAATCTTTGTATTTCAACAATTAGAGGGACTACTATATATAAAATTAAAGCTCTTCGAATTATCTTTCCAACAATACAAATTTCGCCAAAATCTGATACCTGAGCAAAAAGTTATGACATTTTCGTGACTGATATAATAGCATCGTGCGATTAGCGTGCGACACATGCTCTGTCGCACACACCCAATTTCCAGGTTTTGTTTTCGCATTTTTAAGGTCAAAAGTGGTATTTTCCTTCTCCCTATTCAGCCATAACATGGTATTAAATCCCCCAAATACCAAAATAAGGTCATTCTCTCTCAAAATCCTCAAGAACACTTCTTAGGGTTTCAACCCAAATATCAAAATAACTTAGGATTTCACCATGGATTTTTAATAATTCTTTGAGATTCGGAATCTCCATTGCGAGGGCTACAAGAAGGAACCATCAATTGATCGAATAGCATCCCTAAAACACAAGTTCATTCAAGAGTCATAAATTAAGGTACGTGGGATTTTCCTAAAAATTTATGGGCAAAGAAACCTTCTTTATTCATGCTAAAAAATTAGAAATCATTATTTCACTGAAAAGGTTTGAATTTAACCATTACTAGCATGTTTTAGAAGCTTTAATTAATATTCTTTGGTCTTTAGGTCTTCCCCCGAAGTGATTTGAAATCCTATGTATATGTATGTATGTGTTTTAATGTGATGTTTGAATTGAGGGCATGAATCACATGATATCCCTTTTTTGATATGATTTACTCCATTTTTCATATGATATGGATTGTTTTGAAACGCATCTTCAAATGCATAATACACAATGTATTGATTTATACTATGACATGAATATGATTTTTGAATCAAAAGAGAGGGTTGTCTATATTGATAAATATTAAATATAAATATCTAATGAAAAGAGTTGTATGGTTTTGATGAAATAATCACACATGATGCATTATGGCACAGAAATAAGACTTGCAAGTCTTGGTGTAACGACACCAACACAGATAATGCCATATTAATTCAGAACAGAATAGAATGCAGTTTGAAATTAGATTTTTAAATTTTGAAACTAGAAAGATGCATGTTTCAGAACAGGCTAAAATTGGGCATAAAGAGAGCTTAGGTGGTTCCCCGAAGAAGGAATGATTTCAGACAACTCATTTCCCAAAATCATGATTTGTCGATCTGGGTAAATTATTTTATGCTGGCCTAGTGCCCTGTGGCGTATTAGATTCAGACACTCCAACCCTTGTGGCACACTTAGGTTGGGAGATTCTCTGCCGAGTCAATTGCGGATTTCATATAGCCCGTAGAATATCAGACTTGTACGGGAGTGCCACCTAACTCAGAAGTAATACGAAGAATAGAATTGCATTGACAGAAAGTTTTTATGTTTTCAAAAATGCCCATGTGTTTTGAAATTATGTCTTTCATGATGTTTATGACTAGCTCTCAACTATTTTATTTTTATACAAGCTTTATTTTGGATTTCTTTGCGTACCAATACATCTGTATTGACCCCCCGCCCTTGTGGGTTCTGAGGCTCAATCTAGGGGTCCCGATAAGCAGTAGATTTTCTCTAAGCAGAAGTCCAGAGTCCCATGGTGAGTCTTCTATGTTTTAGAAGGCCTAGATACCTCATTCATTTATCGTTAGTATGTTTTGGTCTACTGGGGGCCTTGTCCCTATTTTCAGATAGTTGGGTTTTTGCATATAGTGGAGATTTTGCAGACTGAGGCAGATATCGTTCGAATGTTTTTTTGAATTGTAGCGTTAATTATGATTTTAATTCAGATTTAATGACCATGTTTCCATTTCAGTACATATTTTCGTATTTTTTTTTTTATGAATAGTGTATGTGATTACAAGTTAGAAGGGCGTTCGGGCCTTCATGGTTTGGGATGCTCATCACGGATAGGGCCCCGATTCGGGTAATGACACACAACTTCATAGACACCCTAGGACACTTGAATCTTATGCTATGATGCAAAGTTTTTTCTGACCTGGGACTACCCACTAGTTGTAACATGGTGTAGAACCACAAGCAATCCTAAGCTAACCCATAGAACTGTTTATATATATCATTCTACCTATAAGTATAACTCTATATTTCTTAGCAACTAATCTATAGCTATACCCTACATCCCATGAATATCTCAATTCTTTACCTAAACCCTTCTTGCGAGGAACTCACACTAACTCTTGAGTGGGAGAACCAACTAACATAGTAAAACATCCAACATATAGCTAAAATTAGGCAGCTATGCTAATCTCATTATCAAAAAAAAACTATTTAATCAATCAAACAAAGAGTAACAAGAACATTCCCTTAGACACTGAAAGACATCATACCAAAACTCTAACAATTGTTAAAAGAAGGATCCAACCCCAAAAATAAAAGTATTATCTAGGTATGAAATAATGGACCAAAAAACATGTTAAGAACCCATTGCAGCTCACCCTATAGTTTGAATATGGGTTAAATCATATTTAAGGTGTCAAAATAGTTGCCCAAATATTCTCTAGGGTAAACAAATAGTACAACACGTGTAGTACCAGTAAACAAGAAAGAATGGTGTGGTAGTAGGGTCATCGTCCACCCAAAATGATAGGTATGAACACATAACCATAACGTAGTGTGAAAGGTCAAACATGAAAATCTATTATGAATTCTTATCTCAAGTTCATAACACAACTTTATTAAATAACTTGAGGGATTTTAGTGAGTATAAGTCAACATGATTAATAAGTCAAATAAAACTTTGGTTATGAATAAAACTCCTAGTCAACAACCATGACTCAATAATCAACCAACCATATCTTATTTACACAGGTAAACAAAATGTTAAATTATACCATAACTTTCAATTAGCCTCGACCATTCAAGGATGCGCTAGAACTATAACAATGGCTATTATCCTACATAATAGTTTACTAAAGAAAACACCATTAGCAATTAAGTGTATAGACTTGGTTCACCCAAGGAAGAACATAATCATGACAACACTTAAGTCTAATTCACTCCAGGAAACTATCACAACCAAATTTTGAGCCATGAAGTCACCTACTTTATTCCACTAGTAGGTAATATTAACAGTAACCCAAAGCGATAAGCAATGGGTTACTTGCAGGAAAATAGAATAAATGTCAAAAATATGAAAATAAAAGCTTACAACAATAAATCACAAAACCATAATATGACGGAAGATAGATAAATCATTATAATATCTCACGACCTAGTAGTACAGGTATAAGAGCTACTAAATCAAAAGAATAAGAGAACTCTAAATGAAAAATGTACATCAATCTTAAAATGGAAAGACGAGACAAAATAAAAGAAGGAGAAACTGTCAACTTCAACTCCGAGAGCTCACCTTATCTCTAAACTCTAGTTAGAACAACAGTAGTATCAAAGTCGCCAAATAATACATAGATATGCACTAAAATGGTACAGAAGTATAGTATGAGTACCAAATCCATGGGTACTCAGTAGGCATCATTAGCCGATTGAGCTAAATCATAATATAAATATAATAAAATTATGAGATAAATAATCCAAGTCAAGGAAAAAGGGCAAATGTGGAGTAATGCTCCAAATATAGTAAATAAATGAATGATTTGATAAAATAACACAAAATAACACATAAGTGTCATTATTAAACTAGCCACATAAGTAAGTATAAAAAAGTAAATAATCAAATGCGGACCCTCATAAGAATGGAGGATGCAATAAAAGAGAAGAAGTAATAAATATTATAGTAAATAACCATTCCTTAAAATCATTATAGTGAATCCTCCCATACCATAAACACAAAACTCAAATCAGTTTCATAACTGTTATAAATAACCTCTCCATGCCGGACTCAAACTAGAACTCATATAATGTAATACCCCGCTTTTTAAGGCTAGAGTTGGACCATCTTTTTGAAGTATATAGACCAAAATCCAGTCGTTTATAATTATAAATAATGGTGAATAATAATTATTTAGTGTGAGAACATCCTTGGAGATGAGTATACTTCATTTTGACGATTGAGTTTTAGTTGACGATTTTTCTAAGGTCAAATTCCAACGAATATTACTCCTAGAATATAAAATTTTATTTGGCCCATTATAAATAAAATTAATGATATTTGAGTCCTTTTTCCTACACAACTTACCATTCATCAATCAAAGTTCTGAGTCAAGGGTTATGAGTGTTTTAGTAAGACACTTTTCAGGGTCTGAGTTAAGCTTGCACCGCAAAGGAACAGCCAAACGCCACTGGAATAGGTTGGATCTGGATGTGTACCACCAACCCTGAGGTTTTATTTAGTTGTTTTTCAATAACCATGAGGTCGGTAAAAAAGTATTCCATTTCATTCTATTTTAAGAGCGTTAGGGTCTCTTCACATTCTATAATGTCCTAATCATATATGGATAAAATTAAGGTATTAACACACGTTATTTCACTTCTCAAATCCACAAATAATCTTCCCTTAATCAAGAGGGGAGAAACTATCTAGGGTTTGAGAATTTTATCTCTAAGGGCAAATCTCTCTACGTTCTCTTCAATTTTTCTCTGTCAAAAGGTATGTGGGACTATAATAAATATCATGGGCATAAATTCACCATTTTTATGTTTTTAAGGATATATAATTTTGTATATGTAATGTTTTTTGAGAAATTATTTATAGACTTTGCATCCTGAACCAAATTTGATGAAAGAATGCATTATCATAGGGTTTTCCATAAGATTGATATAAAATCATGTGCATACATGATATGTGTATTAAAAAGTAATTTATGAGCATGATTATATAAATTCCCTTCAATAAAATGAATTTAATTTCATAACATGTTACAAATTGTTAAATGATTTTTAGAGCATGAATTGTTACTCCCTTTTTTAAATCGTGAGATTTACGTGTGTCTAATACTGAGGTTGTTTTATGATAGATGATAATTCTTGAGTTTTAAATTCCTCTTGATTAACATACATGGTTGTATCACATATTTTTCAAAGAGCTGATTTCTATTCGAAATGTCATCTTCACCTTGCTCATGCTCTTAAATTTCTTAGTATGGAGAAGCATAGATGCTATATGGTCTTCTTTAAATATGGATTGGGGGAAATATAGAAAGATTATGTGAGCTCTTGGCCTATTTCTTTTTAGAGAAAAAACTTTGATAAGGTATAAGGGTATGCGATTAGAGGTTTAATACTAGTATGTTAAGTAATGGAAAATAGATTGCTATGTGATAGGGAGTGTGGATGTTTACTCAAAAGAGAGTGGAAGTTGTTGGGTGATGGCTATAGACTCTAGAGAAAATTAGGAGTAGCATTCCCGAAAATTAATGCCTTCAGAGTATAGCTTATCGGGGGGAGTTAAACATTTATGTGAATGATGAAACCCCCATTGTGTTGAGTGTTATTCTTGTATATTTAATGAGAGGATATGTCCTCAAGTCAAGGATTGGGACTTTGATCTATAGGAGAGACAATGAGTTAAGGTAGTTCTCGAATTTTCTCATGGTGATAAGTTTTAGGGAAGAGTCATAATAAATCTATTCCTACTGAAGAAAACTCCTCCAACTTAAATTTAAGAAATCATTCTACTAATGTCTTATGTTATGTATTCAACTCATGTTATGTGTATGGTTCGGGATCTCTATACACTTATGTCTATGTTCCGACATCTAAATTAGAAGCAATAATGCCTCTCAATAATCCAATATTCAAAGTATTCAAACTCTAAATTTGGATGCTCATGATCCATAAATCCATGTCTCATGTCATGCTTAGTTTTATGAAACTATGCTTTCTATATATTTTTGATTTATTTTATATCAGAATTAGATAAAATGATACATTTTATGTGGATTAATGACTAATTCAACTCTAAAAATGAGAAGCAATAGCTTTAATCAACAATCCTTATCATGTTATTTGAGTGTATGAATCCAGTTTTATGTTATACAACTTAGGATATATGCGCTCATGTTTCTCGCTATGGCCAGTCCTAAGAATTCATGTTGTGTATGTTTATACCTGACTGACTCTCTATTTATGATATAGACATCTAGTATATGAAGTACTTTGTTCCTATCGTATCGTATCATATCTTACATCTCAGGCCCCACCTTAAGTAGATCCACTAATATAAGTTCTAATTGAATAGTGTTACACCCATTCTTGATACTTGTGCTCTAGTCCCTCAATGACACTCCGTGTGTTAGTATGATAGTGATTTTAGAACCGTAAAAATTTCTTAGATAAGAGAGTAGATGTTTCTTATGGTGAAAAATTTTGGTGTGACTACCTCGAGCTAAGGTTATAGTTGAAGAGGGAAGAAGGAGATGAGCTTTCATTATGTGAACTGGTTAGGAAGGGGGAATATGTGGCAAAAATCTTGGTGAGAGTGAGTAAAATTGCTAGTTTTAATAGGGAGATCCATAAAGTGGGTGTAGTAAAAATAGGCATGAACGTTGTGATTGATCAAAACACAAATCAATGTGCTATGTGTGGTTAGTATTATTTGAATTATGACCTGAGGTTGTTGGATTATAGTGATAAGGTGAAGTGTATTCTTAATCAGATGTAGACTACAGGTCCAATAGCTTAAGTTAGCACCTTTTAACTCGGGGTTTGGCTTCAACATAGAAGCACTATACAATTGACTCAAACTCTTGTGGTTAGGTGTGTTATAGGAGAATTGTAAGATGGAAATGATGAGGTATGTTATTTATTATTTAGGGCATAAATGAGTAGTGTCTCTAAGTTTAAGGTCTATTTGTAGTATCTTGTAAGGTGGAGAATAGTTCTGTTCCTATCTCCTGCGAAACATTATTTCATGTCGATTATCAACATAAATCAAGGCCTATGATCGCCATATAAACTCATGCCTTATTTTGTGATAATTATGATCCCTAGAACTCACGTGCAAGGTCAACTCTATGTCAATTCTCATTATATCACGCTTTGTGATTACATGACTCACTAGGGGTTATCATGAAGATCTTTTGATGCCTTTGAATATTTAGTTGAGGAAAAATATCCGATGTGAGGTTACATTCTATATTCCATACTTTTAGATCTTCAACAATTTCTTATCCATTATTTGAGGATGAATTATTCCATGGGGGAGATAATGTAACACCCTACTTTTTTGGGCTAAAGTTGAACCATATTTTCAATGAATGATTCCATAGGGGAGATAATGTAACACCCTACTTTTTTTGGCTAAAGTTAAACCATATTTTCGATGTATATAGACCCAAATCCAATGGTTTTTAGTAAGAAATAAGTGTGAATAACAATGATTTAGTGTGAGAACATCATTGTAGATGAGTATAAATTATAAAGTCTCCTAGCTCAAAGTTGTGTTGAGCACGTTTTTATCGGTTGAGTTTTAGTTGATGATTATTCTTTTTTCAAATTTCAACGAACATTAATCCTAGAATATAAGGATTTATGTGGACAATTATGTGTAAAATTAAAGATCATTGAGTTCTATTTCCAATGCAACTAACCGTTTGTCAATTAGAGTTTGAGGTCAAGAGTTATAAGTATTTTAGTATGACACTGTCCAACATCTGCTTTAGGCCCGTGCCACTAAGGAATCGCCACACGCCACTAGAATAGGTTGGATTTTGATTTGTTCCACCAACCTTTATGTTGGATTTGGCTGTGCACCAACAATGTTGAGGTTGGCTTTGGCCATACGCCACCAAGTAAAAGCCAAGCGTCAAAAAGTGGTCCATTTTATTCTATTTTATAGGTGTTAGGGTATCTTCACATCCTATAACCGTTCCTAATCATATATGGATGAAATTAAGGTCTTAATACACATTATATCACTTGTCAAATCCTCAAATTATCTCCATTTATTCAAGAGATGATAAACCACCTAGGGTTTGAGGATTATTATCTCTAAGGGCAAATCTTTGTACATTCCCTTCAATTTCTCTCCATCAAAAGGTATGTGGGACTACATTGAGTGTAAATTTACCATTTTTATGAGTTTTAAGGATATATAATTATGTATATGTAATGATTTTTGGGAAATATTTTATAGAGTATGCATCATGAACCTAATTTAATGAAAGAATGTATTGTCATGGGATTTTCCCATAAGCTTGATTTATAATCGTGTGCATACACGATACGAGTATTGAAAAGTGATTTATGAGAAAGATTTGTGAAATTACCTTCTCTATGATGAAATTCATTATATTATTATGTTGTGAATCATAAAATGGTTTTGAGAGCATGAATTGTAAGTCCTCTTTTCAAATCATGAAATTTATGTGTGTCTAATGTTTGTGCTATTTTATGATTGATTATAATTCTTGAATTTTAAATGCCTCTTGATTATTATACATGGTAGTTTCATGTGTTTTTCTAAGAGGTGATTTCTATTAAAAATGCTATGGTTTCCTAATGAAGAAACTACATGCGATTAATGAAAGAATTGACACCCATGTGTTTAAGTCTTGAAAAAAGAGTGTGTTTTCATAAGTTTCATATGCTTTTGAATATAAAAGCTCTCATGTGATTTGATAAATATTTTGGTGGTCTTATGATTGATTTTAAATGATAAGGGCCATGGTTTTGATATGGTATGCCTTTCAAGTCTAGGTATGACGGTACCTAAATGCCCTTAAAATGAAAGAAATAAAGATTTTGAGTATGAAGCATGATTTTAAGAGGTATAATTGGCTTAAAGAGAGATAGATGGTTAACCCAAAGAAGGAATTTGATGGAAAGGGCTCATTGTTGAAAACCGTGTTTTGCGGATATAATTATTATCCTGAAAGGGGGATAATTAAGACATCATGAAAGGGGGATGCCTTCAGTATGCCTGAAGGGGGTATTACCAATTTTTGGAAACTCTAATTCTTGTGGAAAAATTTGATTGGAGGCTTAGCCGCTGAGTTAAGGGCAGACCCATATTGCCCGTAGGTAATCAGAATTGTAGGGTGTACCATCTAGCTCAGAACTAAAGCAAAGAGCTGAGTCGATATTATACAAGCATGAATTAAAGCTTTTTACATTATGCGCATGTGTTTATATTATGCTAAATTATTTTCAAAATGCTCTCAATTATGTTATACGAAGTGTACATTATTTTCGGGCTATATCTACATACTAATACTCCCAAAGTATTGACCCCCCATATTTCAGGTTGTGTGGTGTAGTCCCATGTTCCATCACATTAGTAGAACTCTTGGGAGTTGACAAAATTGGTGAGACATCCATCTTTCGTAAGGCATTTACTCATATGTTAAGTCTTTCAGTAAATGGTCCAGTCGGGGGCTTTGTCCCGGCCTTGACAGTTAATTTTCATTAGAGGTTTCGTAGACAAAATTTGGGTACTGTATTGTCATAATTTCGTTGACACATTTTGGATTATAAGTTTCCATTTAACATTATTATATCTTCCACAGTTTGATTTATATGTGGATTATGCTTATGATAGTATGCTAAGGGGTCTCTCAAGCCTTCATAGTTCGGGATTTCCGTCTTGGCTAAGGCCTCATCTCGGGTCGTGACATATAATCAATTATTATACTTAAAGCAACACCCATATGATTGATTTCCGAACACGAACAAGTCAGATACTCATGTGCTGGACTTGAACCGAAACTCATACAAAAATTAATGCTGGAATCAAATCGATCTTATGATTATATGTCGTCGGACATCAACCAGAACTAGGATCAACTCCTAACTACCAATATTTCATAAGCATCATGTATCTATCCCCTTTCATGGTCTAAAATATATATTTGAAAAATATAACACCCCTATAAAATCTACAAGGAGCTAATGGTAGTCTTGGCCCAAGGTTGGTTGGAGGAGCCCATTTCTAATCCCTAAAAATCTAATCTATGGTAAATTCTACCCGAAATAGGATACAATATCTAATTTAACCAACAGATATCAAATAAGTCACATTTAGTCCTGAGATTTCAATTATACCTAAAACATGCGTAACTAAGTCAATTACGACTAATTTATGGGTCCTTAATAGGCTAATGAATCCAAATTATATAGATTAGGCTTCAAACACCTAATTCCTAACCCATATCGAGCACATTTCACAACTATACAACAACTAACACCAATCTAAAATAAGGGTAAACCCAGCCTACATGGACGTCAAAAAAGCCCTATGAACTTTTCTAAAACGGCAGTTTTCCTTTCTGAGAAGCTTACGTTAAATACCATGCTATCAAAATCATAATATTCTCATGAATAAGAGAACAACGGTACCCGTACTGTATTTTATGCTTTGGTCTAAAATTAGATAAAAAATCCATTTGTGGCCCACTTATAGAATCAAACATTCTAAATCATCAACAGTCCCTCTATTCTCAAGGAACATTTACCCTCTACAATAGGTAAATTCTGATCTTAAATGGTGATAAAGCAAAAACACCAATAATCTAGGGATTTTGGAAAATAATAGAGAGTTTAATGGAAGCTTACAAGGAATTCGGGAAAGAAACAAGAAATCCAAGCTCACTAACATCCCAAAATCACCTACTAATGTTTCTCCAAAATCTCCACACTTTTTACAGTTTTTAACTATAGAACTTGTGCGTAAAATGAGAGAAAATAGGGAAAAGGGCCATTTAATGCTACATAAGTGCCGCTTAAGAAGACATTGGGTTGTTTAAGCGGTCAGCACTTTCGCGGCCTAGTGCCACTTTCATGACACATGCCATAGCCTGAACACATAGCATAAGAAACCCACTAGACGCTTACACAAAAATTCACTTATGTTATGGTTCCTCGCTTACGTGACCCTTGGTCAGTCATGCCATGTCACATAAGTGGCTGCACCAGCTGGGGACTTGAAAAATTCCAAGTCTCCACTGACCTCTCGGGATTCATCCGGAATCTCGTGAATGCAAGAATATTATGCTACCCATCAACTTCAATATATAGACATATGGCAAGGAAAAACTTTCCATTTGAGGTCGTTTCAACAAAATATAGATCCTACACAAAAATGGCTTTTTTCTTTATTTCTGATCAATAGCCCAAAATGAGTCTAAAGCAAACCCAAACATAAGGTCAACCTAGCCTAAAGTTGATGTTTTAGAACTAATCGAATAGACATCTTTGGCATAAGAGGTTATTTGAATGATGTTTTTTCCTAGCATCCAATTCATATAGGCGAAGACTGCAACTTAGGAAATTGGCTTTAAAAACAAAAGGAATTTCCCGTTAACTAAACTGTAAGCTCTAGCAAGTCATAAATGACTTGGGAAACTATGGATTATCTCTAAATGGCGAAAATATGTGGGCATAAATGAAAATGACCTAGAGGATCAACACATTATCAAGTACTAAAAGAATATTTTGTCTGCAAAAGTAAAGGGCTAAGATGCACCTTAAGGCTAAAAATGGTGTGACTACTAGGCCCATATCTTACTCTTAGTCTCCCAAGTTACCTCCTCTATATGGTGGTGCCTCCACTGAACCATAACTACTAGAATCTCTCTAAAGCATAACTGCCTAATATCCCTGGCTGATATGAACAATGGCTCCTCTATCAATGTCAACCTCTCATCCAACTATATTATGTCCCACTAAATCACATGAGACTCATCATGAATATACTGCTGCAACATTAAAACATGGAAAACTAGATGAACAGTCACAAAATCTGGGTTAAGGCTAACTCATATGTCGCCTCTCTAACTACACAAAGAATCTCAAAAGGTCAAACATATTAGGGGTTGATCTTTCCATTTTTTTAACCTCATCACACCCTTCATGGACTATACACAAAGGAATACTCGGTCAAAAACTCCAAATATCAAGGCTTGAAGTATTCGATCGGCAGAAGAATTTTGCCTACTCTTACCTACACTAAACCTATCCTGAATCACTTTGACCCTATCTAATCACTCTTAAAGCAAGTCAGTAACACGTTGTCTAAGGTAGGAGGTTTTAAAC
Organism: Capsicum chinense; assembly: GCA_026120095.1. NCBI lineage: Eukaryota > Viridiplantae > Streptophyta > Magnoliopsida > Solanales > Solanaceae > Capsicum > Capsicum chinense. Next base: position 12,298,570 of record JAPEIP010000007.1, read on the forward strand.
TATCCAATCAGAGAGCGACAATGCCTATCATAAGTTGTGCCATATTAATGCTCGAATGGTAGCTATTATTATATGAAAGCTCAACCAAAAGCTAAGTGCTACTCCCATTGACCTTAAAAATCTATAGCACTGTCTTGGAGCATATCCTGGGGAACTTAAATAGTCTGCTCCAATTATCTGTCAGTCTGAGGGTGGAACATTGTGATAAGTTCCACCTGTGCACCCAACTCCTCCTAAAAAGATATCTAGAAGCTAGATGTAGAAACCAAATCCCTATCATAAATGACAAATATAAGCACACCATGCAAATAGACTATCTCACGAACATAGATATAGGCTACCCTCTCGGCATTGAAGGATATCTAAATATGTATGAAATATTTTGCCCTGGTTAACTGATCAATAATTACACAAATAACATCGAAGCCACTGGAGGTGTGAGGCAAACCACTAGAAAAGTCATGGTTATCAAGTTCAATTTCCACTCTAGAATGGGCAATCTCTTAATCAAGCCACCTGGTCTAAAATTCTTGGCCTTTACCTGCTAACAACATAGTAAACGAGATACAAAGTCTGCCATATCTCTTTTTAGGCCACTCCATCACTAATGCTACCTCAAATATCTATACATCTTAGTTGTACTAAGATGAATAGAGTATATTGAGCTGCAATCCTTAAATGAGGACATCAAATCTCAGAACACCTGTAAAATCTATGGTAGCCCTCTTGGACTCATCACTTGATACCCGATCACGAATGATGCTAAGTTTCATATCCTCGACCTGGTGACACTAAATTTTATCAAATAAGATAGACCGTGCCTCAACAATAGAAAGAATACTATTCATATAAGAAATATCTAGTAGTACCATCAAGTACGCTAAGGAAGAGATGTCCCATGCCTATAGCTTCTAAGAAACTAAGATAGAACCAAAACTACCCAAACTCAATGCCTTCTAACAATAGGAATCCACTACCACGTTCGCCTTGTCCGGATGATATATTTTATAGATGTTATAATCTGTAAGAAACTCCATCTATCTACACTTCCTAGAATAAAGCTCTATCGGGGTCATAGAATGCTAAAGACAACAATGATCAGTGTAGATCTAAAATTACATACCATAAATATAATGCCTCCAAATCATAAGTATAAGAATGACCCTGCCAACTTAAAATGTCATGATCTGAACCATGGACTGGCCATGATGGGTATCTCAAGTCCCATTTAGACTGGGGATCATCGCTACACCTAACCAAGTGAACACAACATCCCCAATGTTGGATGAATTCTAAAGATATAACAAGATAGCATGAGAATAAGCTTAAAGATACTTAAATCATATCTATAACCATCAATCAGTAACCAAAAAACAACCTACCAAACTCACCCAAGTCCACAGTAATCCAACAAAGCCTTCTAATAAAGAATCAAAAACCAGTCATGGCCGGGAAATATCCCCGACTTTGAAAGATGACAATGATAATGTTAGTGATAATGAAAACTATTATCTTAAATCTAAGAATGGAAATAGCTGAAATTCCTAAGACTTTCGAAGAATAAAAGCTCACCGTATCGCTACAGCAAACTGACGAACCAAGCTGATCCACCTAACTCTGTGCAGTAAAAGTAGAAGTATCTCTGGTTCCTGCATCTTATGGGAATACAATATCCAGAGACTGTTATTGGGCTGAAGAATAGCATATAACTCAGGAATAGGCTATAAAATATTGTCAAGTCCAATCATTTCAATGCCATATGAATAACATAATAATGCATACATAAGAAATATGTTGGGATAGGGAACAAGTCTTAGCATGCACTTTAAAACTCATCCTGGATTGTGCAGCTCAACCGTCAAACATAAGAAGGCACCCACTGGCTATTGGAACCAGCTCTCCCCAAGCTAGTAGGGCCCTAGTTCGTGTGTCCGCATGAACAAGAGGTTATACATATGCACTATAGGGGACTCAAACTTCTTGGTATATCAAAGAGACACAAGCACCCAATCATGTACTATGAAATGGGAAACTCCAACCTCCCAATGATAATGTAAAAATAAGGGGGACTCAAACCACCCAGTTATATAGACTCCCACGTCGGCAACCGTGGTTTCTAGTATTGGTCGCTCGGTAGATTCACTTTCATAACTTAGCTACAAAACCCTCATTAGAGCCTAGTTAAAACAATTATCACATATTCCTATTCAACAAACTATAACACACATTCAGGCATATATTGTTGGTATCATCATAAAAACTACACTTGCAAGGTAACAACAATATGCTAAAATAGCTTAATCACTTAGGGAATTCACAACCTCTTTGGTCCAATTATGCAATAGCTTGTTAGAACACAACCCACAAGGTTCAGTTCAAAACCAATATGCCTTATTAGCCTTTTCAATCATACCATAGTTCAAATTAATTCAATGTGCGTACTCTTCATAGCAAAATCAGTTTCACAATATGGGATTAAGGTCATGGCAAATTCAAAAGACACAAGTTGGGTAAAATCACAATCCCCTTATTTATTCACCATACCTATGTACCAAATAGGTTTAAAACCATATTTGAAGCGAGAACAATCATATGTAAGCCATGGGAAACATTGTTAAGAAAACATTATATATCCTCAACCCATGTTTCAAAACCAACAACAATACCATATGAACAACACTTTTAAAACATGTGCTTTTAACAAATTAGCAATTAGTGAAGAGTAACATGCTTGAAATACCAAGTTTCATGAAAGTAATTAAACCCTTGAGTCCTTGGATGAACTACTTCTTGGAGACCCTAAGTATCTTGCTTGAGATATTTGAGAGAGGCTTGAGAGTGTTTGATTACGTTGTGAAGAAGAAATAATCCTACTGAGAGCTTTATGAACGTGGAGTTTTAATTGGGTAAGAAGGGTATTGTCTAAAGTATCCTCAAATTAAAAGTTAAAATTTAGTTGTTAGTGACTATGGGTCACGATATGACTCGTAAGGTTTCATTACGACTCTTCACCACAAGTCATATCCAAGATAGTCTCTAGGGCACACAAAAACCATTGACCCTACGACACAATTGATACGACTTGTAATGGGACCCAATGACTCATAGGTCCAGCCATAGTCAAAAGAGAACCCATTTGGGGTATACAGTGGACATCTTACAATTACACCCAACAACTCATAACGAGTCCTTATGACTCTTAGTAATCCCCTCTTATTCATAGAAGAACCTTGCCACACACTCACTATTTAGGCTACGATTAGATCCCTTGGACCCATCAAGACTCCTTACGACTTGTAGGGGGAGTCATAGTTAGGGCAGTGTAGATAAAATTTTAGAAATTTTCAAGGACCAAAAACCCAGGATGTTACATACTCCCTCCCTCCCCATAGGATCATTCATCCTTGAATGACAGGATAAGAAATTTATTAGCATAATTTGACTCCAAACTTTCCACACTTACCCTTAATAAAGACAGAATAAAAAAATGCAAAGGAATTTACCATTTTCGTTATTAAAATCAAAAAACAAAAATGCTAAGGAATATGCATACCTATAACAACAATAACAACAAACCCAGTGTATTTCCACACAGTGGGGTCTGGGGGAGGTAAAATGTACGCAGTTCATACCACTACCTCCGGAGGGGTAGAAAGGCTATTTTTGATAGACCCACAACTCAGGAAAAAGAATAATAAGAAAATTCATAATATATCATGACATGAAATAAGTTGGCACAATATAGAAGAGACACCTACACAGTAATACTCTATACTAATAAACCAAAGGCACCCCCACCCACATACCGCCATCCTAAAGTTTTCCTAACTACTGACTATGGCCCAACTACAGGCACTAACCTTATACCCTTATCTGCCTCCTATAAACCTTCCTATCTAGGATTATGTCCTCAGTAAGCAGTGACTACTCTACGTCATGTCTAATCACCTCCCTCTAATATTTCTTCATCCTACCCCTACCCTGCCTGAAACCATCAAAAGTCAGTCTCTCGCACTTATGAATTGGGTCATATGTGCCCATCCTCCTCACATGCCCAAATCATCACAATCAAACTTTTCATATCTTGTCCTCCATCGAAGTCACTCCAACCTTCTCCCAGATAGTCTCATTCCTAAACCTATCACTTCTAGTAATCCTACACATCCAATGCAATATTCATATTTCTGTTAGCTTTAATTTTTTGATATAGGCGTTCTTCACTAGAGAACACTCTTCTCCATACAGCATGGTCGGACGTACTATCACTCTATAAAATTTTTCTTTAAGTTTGAGCGTTACCTTCTTATCAAACAACACTCTCGAGGCAAGCCTCCACTTTATCCATCCTACCCCAATCTAGTGGGATATATCCTTATCAATCTCACCATTTCCCTGAATCATAGACTCGAGATACTTAAAACTATCCCTCCTACACACAACCTGGGAATCCAACCAAACTACAACCTTGTCCTCCAACCTCAAGTCATTAAACTTGCATTCCATATTCTTTGTCTTGATTCTACTAAACCTGAATCCTTTAGACTCAAGGGTTTGTCTCCAAACCTCCAATTTATCATTCACATCTCCCCGCGTCTCATCAATCAATACTACATCATCCACAAAAAGAATTCACCAAGGCACCTCTCTTTATATACTCCACTTTAAAATATCTATCACAAAAGCAAATAGAAAAGGGCTAAGAGTCGTACCCTGATGCAACCCTATCAAGATAGGGAAATGCTCTGAATCTCCTCTTACCATCCTCACCTGAGTCTTAACTCCTTCATACATGTATTTAATCGATCTGATGTATACCACCGGGACCCTACTCACCACCAAGCATATCCAAAGAACTTCCCTAAGGACTTTGTCATAGTCCTTCTCCAAGTCGATAATACCATGTGAAGTTCTTTCTTTCTTTCACTATACTACTCCACCAGTCTCCGCACCAAGTGAATTGCCTCTACTATCGAGCGACCGGGCATAAAGCTAAACTGCTTTTCTGAAATAGACAATATCTTTCTCAACCTCCGCTCGACTACTCTCTCCCAAATCTTCATAGTGTGACTAAACAACTTAATACCCCTATAGTTGTTGCAACTCTGAATGTCACCCTTATTCTTATATAAAGGAATCATTGTGCTTCACCTCCAAGCCACAGGAATTTTTGCAGTCTTGAAAATGCCATTAAATAATTTGGTCAACCATCATAAACCTACCCCGCCAGCAAACTTCCAAAAATCCACAAGAATTTGGTCTGGTCCCATTGCCCTACCCCTTCTCATCCTATGAATAGCCTCGCTGACCTCCTCCACCTTAAAATACATATAATACCTTAAATCACGACACTCCTTCGAGTGCTCCATCTCTCCTAACACAATGTCTCTGTCCCCCTTATCATTTAAGAGTTTATGAAAATATGACTGCCATCTTTTATTAATATGAGCATCCTCCACCAGCACATAACCATCCTCCTCCTTAATGCACTTCACTTGATTGAGGTCATAAACCTTCTTCTCACTCTTCTTAGCAAGCCTATAAAACCTTTTTCCCTACCTCTCTCCTCCAACCCCATATAAAAGTTCTTAAAAGTTGCCATCTTAGCAGCCGTAACTGCTAACTTAGACTCTTTCCTAGTTAACTTGTACTCCTCCCTATTTTCTTGTTTATCCTCTTCATCCTTACTCTCAACCAACTTAGCATACGTCCCCTTCTTAGTCTCCACTTTCTTCTTTACTTCTTTATTCCACCACCAATCCCTCTATCGTTGACCAGCCTGACCCCTCGAGATCCCCAACACCTTTCTAGTTATTTCCTTGATACACCTAGTTGCCCTATCCCACATACCATCCAAGTCCTCCCTACAATCCTAGACCCCCATCTTTGCCACCTTCTTTTATATCTCCATCTCACTTATCAATGTCAATCCCCTCTACTTTATTCTAAGACGACCCTTCTCACCCCTTCTTTTTTTATCCTTTTTTAAGACCAAATCCATCATCAGAAGCCTATGTTGGCCGAGAGGTTCTCACTCAAAATAACCTTACAATCCTTACACAACACCCTATCCCTCCTCCTAAGTAATAGAAAGTCAATCTTTATCTTAGCTATTGCATTTTGGAAGGTGAACAGGTAATCCTCCTTTTCAAAAAGCTCAAATTCACTACCACTACCCTGAAGGCCCTCACAAAGTCCAACAGAGCAACTCTCTCCTCATTTCTCTCCCCAAAACTATAACCCCCATGCACATCGCCATAACCTCCCGATAACACTCCGATATAACCAATAAAATCCCCTGCTGCAATAATATTCTTAGAGTTAGGTATGTCTCTTACCACTTTATCTGAAGCCTCCCAAAATCGCTTCTTCTTCTCACTATCCAAGCCCACCTGAGGTGCATAAACACTACTCACGTTCATAGTAAACCCCCCAATGACCAACTTAATCATCATTAACCTATCATTGACCCTCTTAACCTCCACTACTTCTTCTTTAAGTTCTTCATCTACTAAGAAGCCTACTCCATTTCTACGCATCACTTCCCGAGTAACAAAACTTGTAAGCATCCACATCCCTATCCTTAGATCCTACCCACTTAATCTCCTGATCACACACAGTATTAATCCTCCTCTTTGTCAGAATCTGCACAAGCTCTATGGACTTACCCTGAAGGGTCCCTATGTTCCAAGACCCCACCCTCACCCTATCTATACTTGTAACACATCTACCTCTACCACTCCTCACTTTATACCCAACCCCGATCTAACACCATATTTTCCCCCCAATTCCAAACCAGTCCTCCCCTCTTCCCCCACCCCCTTACTAGTTCTCCCCTCTTTCCTTACCCCAATAACTGCCCCCAGCCCTAACCTTCTCAGACATGACCCTACCCTATCATCAATGCCCAAAGCCACTCCTCAAGAAACACAAAAAAGGATAGAAACAAAACTAACAATAGGAAACAAACAATGATAGAAATAAAATTAAATTAGGATAGAAACAAAACTAACTGCAAGTCATATAGAGCACACTAATGGCCTAGCACCAAAGACAACAAAATCAATATTAAAAGCAGGATAAGTGACTACTATACGATAATAGATAGTCCCAACAAATTAAATACAAGTCAAGATATAGGAGATAATACTAGAATTAATACGAAGAAGGAAATAGCAAAGGATATAAGTCATCGGGTTGTGCTTGTAGACCGTATCCTCTTTTCCTGCGTGTTATATTGGATCCCAGTAAACTGATATAAAAACTGGTCACCAGAATATTATCATTGGAGTGCAATCGGAATCATATCTGGTACTGCTAAAATTAAATCTGATCAAAACTAGTAGAACCTTCCGACGGACCCGCCAGAATTGGTCGCTTGGGACTGGGGCTGCATGCTGCCTATGTTATTGGAGTCGAGTCGACGATGACCTTGACCTACCAACAAAAGCAGTGGTTGGTTCAAATAGCATTGAGAGAAAGGTAAAAGAAGAGAAGAGAGGGTAAAGACAATTAGGAGAGAGAAAGAAGGAGGGAGAGTATCCTCCTAGGCTTTCTAAACAACTTCCTCAATCTTTGGGTTTCGCCAAAGAACCTTTACTGAAATGACATCCTTGGTATGCAATCGATAGACTTGCTTATCCAAAATCTCAACCGAGACTTCTTCATAGGATAAGAAATTCAAATGCCCACCTTTTCTAAAAGAATCGATTATCGATGGATCACCCATGCACTTTCTCACCATCAAAACATGAAACACCAGATAAATGGAGCTCAAACTAGAAGGTAAATCCAATTCATATAAAACATTCCTTGCCCTCTTCAAAACCAAATACTAACTGACATAATATGGATTGGTCTTTTCCTTCCTTCAAAATTGCATCACTCCTTTTATGTGAGAAACCTTCAAGAGTACCCAATTCCCTTTGTCACACATCTGTACAGGACTTTTGGCGACTTTGGGAAGCCTTAAAACTATCCCTAATCACCATCACCTTCTCCATGGCTTGGTAAATCAAATTAGGGAAAAATAACCTATTTTCACCAACCTCAAACCACCCAACATGAGACCTACACCTCTTATCATACAAGTCCTTAAATGGAGCCATACTAATAATAGAGTGATAATTGTTGTTGTAGGAAAATTCTTTAAGAGGTAAGTGGGCAACCCAACTACCACCATAAAAAAATACACAAGCCCAAAGCATATAATCCATGCCCTGAATTGTCCTTTCCGCTTGCTAATTCATCTGTGGGTGGAAAACAGTACTAAAGATTTACTTAGTCCCCCAACCTCATTGGAATCACCTCTAAAAGTGAGAAGAGAACTGAGTAACTCAATTAAAAATGATAGAATCTCGTGCACCATGCAACTTCACTATTTCTTGGGTATACAACTTCACATAATCCTCAAAAAAAATTGTTCTCACTGGCAGGAAATGAGCGGACTTAGACATCCTATATATGATGACCCAAATTGAATCAAATTGCTAACGAGTTCGCGGACGACCGGTAATACAATTCATATTAGTTATTTCCCATTTCCATATCAGTAGCTCAATCTCTTAAACAAACCCACCGGACCTCAAGTACTCTAATTTCACTTGCTAGCACACCATGCACTTAGCCACAGAATTTGCAACATCCCTCTTCATATAATTCTACCAATAAATCTCCTTGAGATTATTATACATTTTTGTTGAACCAGGATAAGCTATATAACGCGACTCACTAGCTTTGAAAAAAATTCTTTTCAACCCATCAACATCGGGAACACATAATTTACCTTCGTACCTCAATATACCATCACCATCAATCTAAAAAACCATCACCTTCTTCCTACCCACATCAATTTTGATTTGCATTAAGATAGGGTCCATCACTTACTTATCCTTCACCTCAGAACCAAGAGATGACTTTTCCACTTCATGAACAATCAGACCACCATCTTTAGAATCCAAGAGACAGACTCCTAGATTATCCAAACTATGAATATTCTTAACTAATTCCCCCTTGTCCTCATCCACATGATATATGCTTCCCATTGAAAACCTACTAAAAACATGAACAATCATGTTATTTTTACCTAGGTGGTAGTGGAGACTCAAGTAATAGAACTTTAGAAAATCAAGCCACCTCATTTGCCTTAAATTTAACTCTTTTTAAGTGAACACATATTGTAGGCTCTTATGATCATAATAAATATCGATATGAACCCCATACAAATAATGTCGCTAGATCTGTAATGAAAATATCAGGTCTAAGAATTCAAAATCATGAGTAAGATAATTTCTTCAACTGTCTAATAGCATACACAACCATCTTTCTATGTCGCACTAACACACGACCCAGTTCCACCTGGGATGCATCATAATAGACCACAAAACCATTAGTACCTTCAAGTAATGTCAAGATCGGAGTTGATATTAACTTTAGCTTTAACTTCTCGAAACTACCCTCACAAGCCTCAACCATTAGAACTTCACCTTCTTTTAAGTCAACTTAGTTAATTGGGCAGTAATAGAAGAGAAACATTCCACAAACCTTATATAATAACCGGTTAAACCCAAAAAGTTATGAATGTTGATTGGAGTCACGGGTCTAGGCCACTTCTTAACCACTACAAATTATTGTGGATCCACCATTATCCCTTCACTAGAAATTATATGACCCTGATAAGTCACATCACTTAACCAAAACTAAATCTTTGAGAACTTTGCATAGGACAACTGATCTTTTAAGGTTTTTAGCACAAAGAGGAGGTGATCGGCATAATCCACCTCACTCTTCAAATACACCAAAATATTATCAATAAAGTCAATAACAAACAAGTTCAGAAACTAACAAAAAACACAATTCATAAGATCCATAAATATCATTGGGGCATTAGTCAAACCAAATCATATTACCAAAAACTCTAAATGACCATACCTGATTTGAAAAGCAGTATTAGGGATATCTGCCTCCATCGATCTTAAGAAAGTACTTAGCACCCTAAAGTTGATCAATGAAATCATCAATCCTCGGAAGAGGATACTTATTGTGTACCAAACATAGTATTTTTTTAAGTGTGGTTCCCCACTTACTGCCTTTGAAAAGTTATCATATATAAGGTTCTCTTTTTCATGTCATTTCTCTTTCCCTTTCCTTTAACTGATTTTTACTTTACCTTTTATTGTTTGAAATCTCTTAGATTCCTCTTTCAATTTTTTTACTTTCCCATAAATTATTCTTATTTAAATTTCTTTTTCAAATCAAACTCAATTATAAAGGTTATTATCTTCATGATATTCAAAATTTCAAAATTTCACTTTCTTATATCTCTAACTTCTTTTTCTTGCTAATTTTTTTATCAACTTTATTTTTTTATTTAAAGTTCATTTTCTCTTTTATTTTTTCCTTTCCACTTTATTTTCTCTCTTCTGCTTCTCTTCTTTTTATTCCTTTTTCATTTTTTTCTTTATTTTTTTCTTTTTTGTTTTTCTTATTTTTTTCCTTTCACATATTTTTTTCATTTTCTTCTTCTTATTTTTTTTAATTTTTTTTGCTTTTTCTTATACTCTATTTCTAGTTTCTATTTTTCTTTTTTTTTTTCCCTT
>JAPEIP010000007.1:12309264-12334603 GCA_026120095.1 Capsicum chinense
TTTCATTTTCTTACTATTCTATCTCTATCTTTTATTTTTAAAAGATAAATATCTATATCACATATAAATAATTTAAAAATATACAAAATAAATAGACATACAAATCTACATATGTATTTACGACAAAAAAATATACATATATATATCTGTATATGTATTTACAGAAATACATATCTGTAATGACCCAATTTATTGAACTGAAATGTTACACGGTGCTCATGATCCCAAAGGACCACCAGCTAACCCATGACTGATATATGTACTTGTATACGACATAAGATAATATAATAATGCAGAAACATGTACTGAAAGGCCATAAGGTTTTATCATGAACATAACTAAATAACGTAACTTCTGTGTGGGGTAATAGAATACCCAAAACAAAACTGAAGTCTAAATCATGATAGTCTGTATCTAGTCTCCATCTAGTCTGCATCTAGTCTGAAAGCCTCTACTGTCTGAAGAATCTGAATAAGGAGTTGATGGGATATGTCCCCAACAAACTCCAACTAATAAGCTAATCAATGATCTAGTAGAAATCATTATTTCCTCAGAGGATGAGGACTCACTTCAACTATGACTGCTGAATCTAGAATCTACTACTGATATGGAACTCGTGTCTCTGAACCTATGGTGTAACATAAAAAGAAAGTACCATAGCGCGAATGCGTCAGTACATATGTACCGAGTATAAATGTGAGGTAGGCTATATGGAATGGTTCACATGCATGAATAATGCTAACTGACTGTCTAACATGAACATGAGAATACATGAATAAATACGTAACTCTAATTGACAATGCAATTTCGTGATTTCTGAGTCTGTATACTGATAGTGTGTCATATGAGTAACTGATATGACTGATAAAATGAAGGAATATATCTGAATAATGGTGATAACATGGGTGACTATATTTGAGTATTACTGATAACATGGGTGACTGTAGATGACATTCCTGAATCTGATGGAACTATCTAAGTTTCATACTGTATCTGAGTTGACTATATCTAACAGTTCTAAAATCTGAAGAACTATCTAAGTTATATTACTGAGACTGATTAACTATATCTGACAGTCCTGATTCTATAACATGAAACTGTAGGAACTATTATCTAACTGACATGCCCCAAATGTGCTATAATAGCTGAGTTGGTGTCCAATCTATAACCTGATTGGAAGAATGTCAATATCGCGCTACTGGTATGGATAACATGTGAGTAACCCTTATATAACATGTAACTCTAGCAAGAATTGTGGAAATCCATACATAACAGGTTAAGCCACCTCATCTACCCTCATATAGTAGGCTATGATATCTCAACCTATGCTGGCTACATAGTTTTAGAATGCAATGATTGCTTCTAGGAATCACAACCTCGTATAATAGGTGAGTCCCCATACTTAGGTTCACTCAGTGCTAATTCCTACTCCTATCTAAATTGACACTGAATATGATTTACTGAACTAAAGTGAGCATGGACTTAGTTACTGAATTTCTGTGGCTGACAGAATACTACTGATATCTGACAAGTGACTGAGTCATGAGATCATGGAGATTTTTCCTAAGTTATAAGACTATCTGAAGTCTAAGAGTTCATAGCTTGACTGAAAGTATCATAAAAATATGACATTGATCTAGGCACACAACTAATATTTGGGTACAAGTACCCCCAGGACTCGATAGAAGGAAACTGACATAGCATGATTTACTTGAAGACTTGACTAATATAATAATACATACTTGATTCATAGGAGCCTTTCATCAAACATGTAATAGGCATAAACTTGTACATATATGGGGATTTCATGATATCATGCTAGTTAGACAATTTTCCTTCATCTAGGCATTTAATAAAACATATTGTCGGCATAGTACATGTAAAGCACATCATACAACAATTAAACATCATGGTTCAATTCCAATTCCATCATACAAGGTTTTAGTCATGAGATTTTATAAATCTTTATCTATACTAATCAACCCACATGGAATTTATCATCAAATCATAGAATAGAAATCAATTCCTCATTTATAAACAAGAAAGGGAACATACAAAGCATGAAAACATGAAGAAAATCCATAACTTGTAGTTAAAAAGGATTCTTGGACTTCATGGATAAAAGAAGTCCATGAATAAACACTATGAATACCTTAGATCATGATTTCGTAAAGATTGATGGTGAAACCTTCTTGAAATTGGACCTTCTATGAAAACCCTAGCTTGAGTTCTTGAGAGTATTTGAGAAAAACATCAATATTTTGGATGAATAAAGGATAAATCCCATGTTTGGAAGCTTATATAGGGGGGTAAATTGACCATTTTAACCCTGGATACGTTATTTAATTTTTTAATAAAATTTCCTGAATTGGGCCCTTGCCACGACACAGCGCTATGTGTCATGTTACTGGAAATTAATAATTGGGAAACTGTACGATGGCGCGATGCGGAGCTATTGCATTGTCACATTGTCTACGACCTGGAATTTTGGCACAAAATGCTAGTATCATGGAACAACAACTGGAATTTGACAACTGTCATTTGAGCTATCTCCGCAATGTGCTGAAGGCTCAGGTCAAACATTGTCTCACTAAAAAGGGCTCTAACTCTTCGCCTGCGTGTTGGATTTGGGTGAATTATATATCGATGGAAAGCTTATTCAATTTTCCACGTGATAGGAAGTGAAAATTATGGAAATACTATGTGTATAAAAATGAATTCTTATTTCAAAACAAGTTCTAACATCCTTGAGATGATTTTCAAGATAAGAAAAAGCACGGGTATTACAATATCTCCCCCTTGAAAATATTCGTCCTCGAATGAGACTGATTGAGAGGGGAAACAATAAACTAAACATGAACGGAATATGAATAATTGGAACATGATCTCATGACGGACGTGACTGACAAGCTCAACATAATATACTAAACATGCATATCTGATGCATGCATAACTGATTCATAAATACATAGCTGAAAGTTCTGAAGAGCTAAGTTTTCTCAAAATGAGAATGCATGTCTGATTCATAACTATATAACTGATCTGATACATAAATGCATGACTGAATATGCGGTGGTACTTGATACTAAGCTTATAATGGGAACATGAACATGAGACTGAATACTAAGTTAGTGATCTACACTAATCATGAAACTGAGAAATCTTAAGGAGAACTATTACCTTGATCATGATCTGAGTTGGCGGGAAAGAGGTGAGGATACTTGGTACGCATATCTGCTTCTGCTTCCCAAGTAGCTCCCTCAATGGACTGATTTCGCTAAAGAAATTTAACTAGAGGGACTTCTTTGTTCCTCAATCTACGAGTATGATAGTCTAGGATTTTGACTAGAATCTCTTTATAAGAGAGGTTGTTCTGAACATCGATGCTCTGAATAGGGACTTCGACTGATGGGTCACATATGCGCTTCTTGAGCAAAGAGACATGAAAGACTAGATGAACCGAGTCTAGATCTGAAGGCAATTTGAGCTCACAAGCTACCTTGCCGAAATGACTGAGAATCTTAAAGAGATCGACATATTAGAGACTGAGTTTTTCCTTCTTGCTGAATCTCTTCACTCCCTTCATAGGAGAGATCTTGAGGTAGACATAGTCACCAATCTCAAACTCGAGATCCTTCTACGAATATCTACATAAGACTTCTGTCGGCTCTGAGTAGCCCGAAGTCTTTCTCTAATTAACTGAACTTTCTCTATGGTGTTAAATACCAAGTTAGGCCCTATGACTGAGGTCTCACTAAATTCAAAACAACCGATTAGAAATCTACATATCCTACCATAGAGAGCTTCAAATGGAGCCATTTGAATACTGGAATGATAGCTATTATTGTATGCAAAATCAATCAAAGGCAAGTGGTCATCCTAACTACCCTGGAAATCAATTACACACACCCTTAGCATATCTTCCAAAGTCTGAATGGTCCTTTCTGCTTGACCATCTATCTGAGGATGAAAGGCTATACTAAGATAAACTTGGGTACCAAGACCTTTTTGGAATGCTTTCTAAAAATAAGAGGTGAACTGGGTACCTCTGTTTGAGATAATAGTCAACGAAACACCATGCAATCTGACCAGCTCCTTATTGTAGAGCTTGACGTAATCCTCAGCTGAATAAGAGGTATGAACTGGAAGGAATAGAGCTTATTTGTCCATTCTATTTACAATGACCCAGACTGAATCATGCTAACGACGAGTTCGAGGCAAACCCATCACGAAGTGTATGATCACAACTTCCTACTTACAAGTAAGAATACTGAACTCATGCATATGACCACTAGGCTTCTGATGCTCTATGTTAACTTGCTGACATGTAGAGCACTTAGCCATAAAATCTACAACATATCTTTTCATCCCACTCTACTAATAGATTTCTCGCAAATCGGGGTACATCTTATTGGCCCCTGGATGAATAGAGTAATGTGCACCATGCGCTTATGCAAAAATTCCCTGCTTTAAGTTAGCTATGTCTGAAACATGGAGATAACCCTGAAAACGAAGAACACCATCTGTCCCTTGGGAGAAAACCTCTATTTTCTGATTCTGAACTGACTCTTTTAGTTTGACAAGGCTAGGATCATTATCTTGCTTTTCTTTCACCTCAGAAATTAGAGATGATTATGAACTACTTTGAACATATACACCACCCTCTGAAGAGTCTACTAAGAGAATGCCTAGTCTGGAAATCTAGTGGAATTTTTGGATTAACTTCTTCTTACTATCATCAACATGAGAAATACTACCCATGGACAGTCTATGGATAGCGCCGACCACTACATTGGCCTTGATCGAATGATAGAGGACACTCATGTCATAATCCTTTAAGAGCTCTAACCACCTTCTCTGATGAAGATTGAAATCTTTTTGAGAAAAGACATACTAAAGGCTCTTATGATCTATGAAGACGTCTACATGACCTCCGTAGAGATAATGCTTCCAAATCTTTAAGGCAAATACTACAACTGCTACCTTAACATCATGAGTAGGATAATTCCTCTCATGGGGTTTAAACTATCATGAGACATAGTATATGACCTTACCATATTACATGACGACATAACCTAAACCCACTCTAGATGCATCATAATAAACTACAAAACCGTCTGAACCATCTGGAAGATTTAGAACTGAAGCTGAGGTAAGTCGATTCTTCAATTCTTGAAAACTTATATCGTAAGGATCTGACCACTGGAACTTGACTTTCTTCTGAGTCAATCTAGACATAGGGGATGCAATAAAATAAAATCCCTCAATAAACCGTCTATAATAGCCATCCAAACCCAAGAAACTCCTAATATTTGATGAAGAAATAGGGCAAGGCCAATTTCTTACTTCTTTGGTCTTTTGAGGATCTACTCTAATGCCATCACCGAAAATAATATAACCAAGAAATGCTACTGACCTTAGCCAAAATTTGTACTTACTAAATTTGGCGAATAACTGATGATCTCTGAGAGTCTGGAGTACTATTCTGAGATGGTCTACATGATCTCGCTCAATGTGGGAATAGACCAGAATATCATCTATGAAAACTATAACGAACATGTCCAAGTATTGCTTGAACACACGGTTTATCAAGTCTATGAAAATAGCTAGGGAGTTGGTAAGACCAAATGATATGACTAGAAATTCGAAGTGACCATACCGCGTATGGAAAGCTATATTTGGGATGTTACATTCTCTAACTCTAAGCTGATGATAGCCTGATCTGAGGTCTATCTAAGAGAAATAACTGGCACCCTGAAGTTGGTCAAACAAGTCATTGATTCTGGGAAGAGAATACTTGTTCTTGACTGTAACCTTATTGAGCTGACGGTAATCTATACATATTCTAAGTGAATCATCTTTCTTGTATATGAATAAGACTGGTGCGCCCTACGGGGAAATGCTAGTTCTGATGAATCCCTTATTTAAGAGATCCTTCAACTGTTCTTTCAGTTCTCTGAGTTCTACTGGTGCCATTCTATATAGCGGAATAGAGATAGGCTGAGTGTTTGAAAAAAGATCAATACCAAAGTCTATTTCCCTTTTGGGAGAAATTCCTGAAAGATTTTTGGGAAAGATATCTGAATATTCACTCACTACTGGGACTGATTCGAAGACTGGGAGCCTCAAAACTGGAATCTCTAACATGAACTAGATGATAAATACATCCCTTAGATATCATTTTCCTTGCCCGAATGTAGGAAACAAGTTAACCCCTGAAAGCGGATACGCTACCCTTCCACTCTAGGATGAGTTCATTTGGGAACTAAAACTAAACTATTCTATTTCTGCAGTTGACTGTGGTATAGAAGGAATGAAGTTAATCCATGTTGAGAATGACATTAAAATTAATAATCTCTAGCTTAACTAAATCTGCTGATGTGACTTTTTGAAATATCATAACCAGGTAGTTCCTGTATACCTGCTGAGCTATGATGGTTTTACCCATTAGGGTAGATACTAAAAAAAGCTCTGCTAGAATTTCAGGACTGATTCTAAAATCAACTGCTATATAAGGAATAACAAAAGACAAGGAAGCTCCTGGATCTAGCAAAGCGTATACATGCACATGAAAGATCTGTAACATACCAGTAACTACATCAGGAGAACTTTCCTAATCTTATCGAGTCTGAAGAGCGTAGAGATGATTTGATCATTTCTCGTTAGTAGCGCTGGAAGTGGCACCCTGCTGATTTAGGCGACCTGACAGAGCTGAAGATCAATTCTGTTGACCTTGAGGACCTGGCTGTGGACAGTCCCTAACTCTATGGCCTAACTTGCCAAAACCAAATCAAATGCCACTACCTACTCTACACATACCCTGATGGTGCTTACCACAAGTCTGGCAAAGAGGATAAGTGCAGGCACTGCTAGCACTGCCCTGGGTCATAGAGCCTGGTGGTCTATCTTTATTACCCTCTCTGAACTTAGGAACTAGAGCATGGATATAGAGGGAGATGGAACTGATGACTTATGATAAAACTGGGAATGGTTTCCTCCTTCTAACTTAGGCTGAGTAAAGTTGAAACTGCCTGTCTTCGCTCTCTTATTCTACTTTTCCCTCTGCTTAATTTTCTACTCTTCTATCTGCTTATCATGGGTGATAAGTCTAGCTAAGGTCATGTCACTATTCAGCATGGCGGATCTGCACTTATTAACCACATTGTCATTCACCCCTAAACTGAACTTACTCATCATGGATCTACTGTCTGCAACCACTTGAGGGGCATACCTGGCTAATTAAGTAAACTTTAAAGACTACTCTTTCACTATCATATTGCCCTACCTGAGGTTGATGAACTCTATCACCTTAGCTTCTGTAAGCTCTTGGGGAAAGAATCTGTCTAAGAATGAAGTGAAAAACTCCTCCCACTCTATAGGACCTGCATCATCTGATCTTTTGGACTTCCACTATTTAAACCAAGCATGAGCCATATTCTGCAACTGGTATGCAGCTAGCTCAGCACTCTCAACAGTAGTCACCCCTATGGCATCTGTCACTTTCTGAACTTGATCCAAGAATTCCTGAGGGTCTTCATCTACCTTAGACCTGAGGACAGTTGGAGAATTCATTCGGATGTAGTCCCGAATCCTCACTACAGTTGAGTTGGTCACTAGGTTGGACGGAATGACTGTTAGCCATTCATTATAAACAGTGACTGATTAAGCAAGAGTGGTAAATGTGGTCCTAAACTCCGTATAAGAAACATGATCGTCCAAAGGTTCTTTGGGCTGAGGGACTGACTGATTTCTTCTCTTAGGAGACATGTTCTGAAATAAAGAGAAGAAGCAGATTATACTGAGAGACTGACTTGTTATTATGCTCACTGGCACGACATGAATACTGAAAGAGGGGAAAATATTCTTAAAACATCTCATAGCCTCTTGCAGATAAATATGGTGCGCAACACACCCATGCACAAGACTCTACTAGATGCGACTTTCAGAATTTCTAGGACTCTATTGAACCTTAGGCTCTGATACCAAGTTTGTAATGACCCAATTTGAAGAACCGAAATTCTATACGGTGCTCATGACCCCAAAGGACCACAAGCTAACCCATGACTGATATTTGTACCTGTATACTGTATAAGATAACATAATAATGTAGAAACATGCACTAAAAGGCCATAAGGTTCGATCATGAACATAACTAAATAACGTAACATCTATGTGGGGTAATAGAATACCTAAAACAAAACTAAAGTCTAAAACATGATAGTCTGCATCTAGTCTGTATCTAGTCTGAAAGCCTCTACTGTCTGAAGAATCTGAATAAGAAGTTGATGGGACATGTCCCCAACAAACTCCAACTAATAAACTAATCAATGATCTAGTAGAAATCATTATTTCCTCAGAGGATGACGACTCACTTCAACTATGATTGTTGAATCTAGAATCTACTGCTGATATGGAACTTGTGTCTCTAAACCTATGGTGTAACATAAAAAGAAAGCAACATAGCACGAATGCGTCGATACATATATACCGAGTATACATGTGAGGTAGGTTGTATGCAATGGTTCACATGCATGAATAATGCTAACTGAATGTCTAACATGAACGTGAGAATACATGCATAAATACATAACTGTAAATGACAACATGATTTCTGAATTTGTATACTGATAACGTGACATACTGGTAACTGATATGACTGATAACATGAAGGACTATATCTGAATAATACTGATAACATAGGTGACTATATCTGAGTATACCAGATAACGTGGGTGATTATAGCTGACAGTCCTGAATCTGATAGAACTATCTGAGTTCTATACTGTATCTGAGTTGATTGTATCTGACAATCCTAAAATCTGAAGAACTATCTAAGTTCTATTACTGAGACTGATCGACTGTATCTGACAGTCCTGATTCTGTAACATGAAACTGTGGGAAGTAGTATCTAATCGACATGCCCCAAATATGCTATAATAGCTGAGCTGGGGTCCAATCTATACCCTAATTAGAAGGGTGTCAATAACACGCCACTGGTAAGGACAACATGTAAGTAACCCTCATATAACATGTAACTCTAGCGAGAACTGTGGAAACCCTCACATAACAGGTTAAGCCACTTCATCTACCCTCATATAGCAGGCTATGATGACTCAACCTATGCTGGCTACATAGTTCTGGAATGCAAGGATTTCTTCAAGTAATCACACCCTCGTATAATAGGTGAATCCCTATCCTTGGGTTCACTTGGTGATAATTTCTACTCCTATCTAAATAGACACTGAACATGATTCACTGAACTGAACTGAGCATGGGCGGAGTTACTGAATTTCCATGGCTGATGGAATACTACTGATATCTGACAACTTATTGAGTCATGAGATCATGAAGATTTTTACTGAGTCATAAGACTATCTGAAGTCTAAGAGTTCATAGCTTAACTGAGAATATCATGAAAATATGACATGGATCTACGCACACAGCTAATATTTTGGATATAAGTACCCCTAGGACTCGATAGCAGGAAACTAACATAGCATGATTTACTTGATGACTTGACTAATATCATAATATATACTACATTCATTAGAGCCTTTTATCAAACATGTAATAGGCATAAACTTGAACATACATGGGGATTTCCTGATATCATGGTAGTTAGATAATTTTCCTTCGTCTAGGCATTTAATCAAACATATTGTAGGCATAGTATATGTAAAGCACATCATACAACAACTAAACATCATGCTTCAATTCCAATTCTATCATACAAGGTTTTAGTTATGAAATTTCGTAAATCATTATCTATACTAATCAACCCACATGGAATTTATCATCAAATCATGGAATAAAAATCAATTCCTCATTTATCAACATGAAAGAGAACATACAAAGCATGAAAACATTAAGAAAATCCATAACTTGTAGTTAAAAAGGATTCTTGGACTTCATGGATAAAATGAGTCCATGAATGAATACTATGCATACCTTAGATCATTATTTCGTGAAGATTAATGGTGAAACCTTCTTGAAATTGGACCTTCTTGAAATTGGACCTTCTATGAAAACCCTAGCTTGAGTTCTTGAGAGTATTTGAGAAAAACATCAATATTTTGGATGAATAAGGGCTAAATTTCGTGTTTAGAAGCTTATATAGGGGGGGAAATTGACCCTTTTAACCCTGGACATGAAATTTAATTTTTTAGTAAAATTTCCCAAATTGAGCCCTTGGCACAATGCAACACTATTGTATCATATCACTGGAAATTGATAATTGGTAAACTGCACGATGGCGCGATGCGGAGCTATCTCATTGCCATCTTGTCTACGACCTAGAAGTTTGACGCAACATACCAGTATCGCAGAAAAACATTGGAATTTGATAATTTCTATTTGAGCTATCTCAACGACACGCTGAAGGCTCAGATCAAATACTGTCTCACTAAAAAGGCTCTAACCCTTCGCCCGGGTGTCGAATTTGGGCGAATTATATCTCAATCAAAAGCTTATTAAATTTTCCACATGATAGTAAGTGAAAATTATGGAAATACTACGTGTATATGAATGAATTCTTATTTAAAAAAAAAGTTCTAACATCCTTGAAATGATTTTCAAGCTAAGAAAAAGCATGGGTATTACAATATCTGACTCACATGTATATATAAATAAATAGGATATGTATCATGTATTTTTTGATTACCTATATGTATATGTATATAGTTGTCCCTTTTATAGATATTTGGTGTCTTATATGTTTATACATACATATGAGTGAGATATGTATTTTTGTAAATACATATGCTGATACATATATATGTTTTGTACTTTAAATACATATCCAGATCTGTATGACTATGTATTTTGTATATTTTTTTTAATATGTGTATGTGATGTACACATTTGTCTTTTCAAAATAAAAGTTAGAGATAAAAGAGTAAAAAAACGAGAGGAACAAAACAAAAATAGAAAAAGAAAAAAACAAAAAAAGTGAAGTGAAAAAGCAAAAAAATTGAATTTGGGCAGCTTGAAAAATCGATTTTGATCACTATATTGTTCGATCAGTTCAATTTATTGTTGCATTATTTTTTTCCAAAATTCGTTTATAAAATACACAATAACAATTTAACAAAATAAATTGTTAAATTGTACAACGTAACGGAAAATTGATTTTGATCTCTCTAACGAAAAATCGTTAATGGCTTAAAATATTTAAAAATAATTTAACAAAAAGTCGATTTTGATCACTATATTTGAACGAAACATCAATAATGACTCAAAAAATTTTGAAAGAAATAACAGTAATGGTTCAGAAAAAATTAGAACAAAAAAATTTAATCGATTTCAAACAATTGATAATCCATATAAGAAAACAATATTACGATTAAATACCTTCAACAATAGTTATGGTGTAATTTGAATTTTCGAAGATATTGAAGAGAAAAATTTTCAGTTGAATTTGATTTTTTTTTTTTTTTTTTGGATAAAAATGATAATGTGAAACTGAAATTTAAATTTTGATTTCAATTGGTAACAAATAACAGAAATCATTTTATTTAAGAGATTTTAATGAAAACAAAATCTCAATATTTAATTCATGACTAATTATATCACATTTAACTCAACTGATTTGAGTTAAATATGAGTAGTAAAACGATTTGTATATGTATTTTTATAGCAACAGTTTATTCAAATACAATATACAAGTTACTTGTTTAAGTAATTATGAAAGTATTCCTATGAATCTTTTAATTATGATCTTAAGTAATGCTATTTATGAATTTTATGCACTTAATGATCTGAAATCTGAACCATTTAGATTCAGACCTCCATTAAGTGCAAACAAATGAGCCCTAACTAACATACGAGATTTAGGAATACAATCACTGAACCATCTTTTAAAGTATTTGAGGTCATAAAATTGTAGACATATAGGCATGCATATTAATGTCTTATAATTCATTTACCAAAGCCTTTCAACAAATACTTAACATATATTAACTTGTACACAAAAGGGGAATTTCATATTAACCTGCTATAATGGCACTACTTCATTTACCTAAGCATTTAATCAAACATATAGGGAGTATGCTATGGTTATACAGCCAACAATATATCTAAATAATATGGCTACATCAATCAACATGAAATTTGAAGGGTTTATCATGAACATCATACCAATTATCACCTACTAGGATTAACTCTTGGAATTTGAAATCTAAAACATTAATAAAAAAACCAACAATAACATAAACATGAACTTCAATTCAATAATAATTATGGAAATCATAAATACACAATCTTTGAACTTCAAAAAGGATTCTTGAGCTTCATGGATGGAAGGAACCCATGAATCAACATCTATCAAACTTCAAAAGGTTGAATCTTGAAGGAGGTTAACTTTTCTTGAAGGTTCTTGAATGGTGACGTTTTGATTCTTGAGTTTTCTTGAAGAAAGGTTTGAATCTTGTTCTTGGGTTTTGATCTTGAAAGAAACCTTAATTTTGATGTTATGGATGAATGAGGAGTTATAAGACTTGATCTGATATAAATAGGAGTTAAAAAGGTGGAAAAAGACCCAAATATCCTTTTAAAAATGACTTTAATTCGCTGAACAGAATTGTGTGATGGCTTGAGCGACGGTCCGTCACAGGTTCGATGGTTCCTTGGCTTGCCTGTCGCATGTTGACCAGAAAGTAGGGTTACTGCCTCAGTTATGATAGCTTGGGCGATGGTCCGTCGCTAGATCGACGGTCCGTCGGCCTGACCGTCGCACTTGGCCAGTGAATGAGTTTTTTGCCTCAGTTGCGATGGCCGGAACGATAATCCGTCCCAAGAGCGATGGTCCATCGGCCTGCCCGTCGCTCCTAGGCAGTTCGGACGGTTCTCTGTAAAATGTCCATAACTATTTACCCCGAGAACCAGTCCTCTTTATTCTTCAGGAAGACATAAATCATTCTATCTCACCCAATGTCTACTTTTTCCCCCTATATGACTACTCCAAAAAAACTAAGAAAATATTTTTCTGAATAGAAGTCATCACATTCGTAGGAGGATTCATTACCGATAAGCAGTGTAATGGAATACTCCGAAGAATATGCTTAATAAGGATTTCCCTTCCTCCATAGGATAGTATCTTTCTTTTCCACCCTTGCAATTTTGAACTAATTCTAATCAACAGGAGTTGGTAATATATCTTGATTTTCCTTATATAAAAGATAGGACATCCAAGATAAGTAAAAAGAAACTCCTTCCTTAGAATACCCATAGCCACCTCTGCCATAACAACGGCTCCTTGTGATACTCCTTTATGCAGATATATAGCACTCTTCTCCTAGTTGAACTTTTTACCCGAGACCACTTCATAGTTAGCTAATGTTCCAGCAACTGCCTGCAGAGTAGGTAAATAAATCTTACATAAAATAATCATGTTATCAGTAAAGGCAAAATGATTAATCTTTGGGCTCCCTCTCGGCATTTCAAATAGTTTAAAATTCTTTTTTTCATTAAGAATTTCAACGATCTAGATAAAAACTCAGCAGCTAGAATGAAAAGAGTAGGAGATATAGGATCTCCTTGTTTCAATCCCCTATGAGATTTGAAAAAACCTTTAGGCTGACCATTTATCAAAATAGAGTACCAATTATCACAAACTAATCTATACACCATAACAATAATAACTTCTGAAAAAAAAACTCACTTCCCTCAAAACCTTAGTCAAGTACAACCAATCCACTCTATTATACGCCTTCATCATATCCAACTTAATCACCATGTTTGGAATCTTGCCTTTCTTTCTGATTTCTGAAATAATTTTCTGGACCACTAATATGTGCTATGCAATGCTTCTTCCTTGTACAAATTCAGCCTGCTCTTTTGATATTAACGCTGGCAACACCTTCTTGATTTTTTCATGAATGATTCTTGAAAAAATATTATTAACAAAATTACTGAGGAAAATCAGTCTCATATCCGAAAAATTATTAACTACTAACTTTTTTGGCAATAATACTAAATTTGTATGATTTACAAATCTCAGTAATTCAAAGCAATTATCATTTGATGAATGTCTTCGCCTATAATCTCCCATGCATATTAAAATAACGCTCCTGACATTCCATCCAGGCCTCCAGTGCTATCTCTATTCAATTCCATCACCGCATTCTTTACTTCTTAAATATCAGGTACTCTATTCATCTCTTCATTCTTCTCCGATGATATTACTTTTGGTAACTCCTCCAGCATCTGAAAATCAACATTAGGATTGTCTTGTGAAAATTACCTCTGAAAAAAATTTACTGCTTCCTCAGCTATCTCCTCTTGATCCTCCAACTACTCTTCTTTCTCATTTTAGATTCCAACCACTTTTAATGTGCTCCTTCTTCCTTTAACCACTGTGTGAAAGAATTTTGTGTTACTTTCACCATCTTTGAACCATTTTAACCCAAATTTATATTTCTAAAATTTTTCTTCCCTTTTTAATTATACATTCCTTAAATAATGCTTCTCTATTGGAACCAGAAGGATGGATTTGAAATTGTTGTTCCCTCACACTTATTATCTCCTCCAACATGGCAATCTCTTGAAATATATTTCCAAAAAACCTCTTTACTCCATTTACACAAAGCCATTTTCACCTTTTTCAGCTTGTGATGAAATATCATAAACGGATTCCCCATGAAATCAGATTTTCAATTTTGTCTTGTAACCTCTGAAAAACTCTCCTCCTTTAACTACAGATTTAAGAATCTAAATGTTTTAGCTATATTATCCTTATTTACATTACATCTGAGATAAAAGGGAGTGTGATCCGATCCACTCTGAATTAAATGCTCCACTTGAAACACTAAAAATAATTCAGACAACCTATCATTATAAAGGAATCTATCTAATCTCTTAAAAATACACTCTTCGTCTGTTCTCCCATTCCACCAAGTGAATTCACTTCCTTTAAAACCTGGATCTTCAAGATTTCATAAGTTAATTCAATGATTAAAATCCTTTGATTCATTTACTGTTACTGGAAGACCTCCTAATTTCTCTTCACTAATGATATATGATATCTACTAGCTATATATATATATATATAATACGTCAATTTTAGCAACATTATCAAATATTATTAAGGTAATCTGAGTGAAAATAGGAAATACAATCAATTTAATGTGTAAAATATATTTTTCATGTAAACCACATCGATGAAATCTAAAATTTAAGTTTAAATTAATAAGTATTTTACTATATATACTCATGAAATGTATTAAGTTGTAAATAGGAAATATGACAATAATTAACTTGAAATAGAATAACATAATAAATATAATATCCAGCCTAAAATATTATAATATCCAGCCTAAAATATAAAGATATGCAATCAGTTTTAGCGGCAAAATATATTTTCCATGTCAACCACATCAATGAAGTTTAAAATTTTAATTTAAATTAGTAAATATTTTACTATATACACTCATGAAGTTTATCAAGTTGGAAATAGGAAATAATGACTATAATCAACCTGATATAGAAAAACATAATAAATAAAATATTTAACCTGGGTGCGTTGTTGTTAGAATACACTTAATGTGCATGTTGAAATAACTGGGGATTAATTGAAGAACCACAACATATGTTTTGAGGAAATTATTAAAAATACATTACAAAAATGAGAAAATAAAAATTTAACTTGAATAGTTCATTATTTAAATGTAACCCCCATTAACTAATTTTACCAGACATAATTTTTCTAATGTCAATATATAAATGGCGAAAGGTTGCTAATTCCACAAAATAATTTTTTTAATTAATGTTGGAACAATGTAAAATTTTATTGAGCCTCTAGACATTCAACAATTTGGAAATACACCTCTCCTTTTGAGAAATTATATTTTTTATGCTTTGTGTACAATTTAATATTACAGTTATGATTCATTAAAATGACCTGATAACTGGTGTCTTAGGTTTATAAGCACCGATACTGTGATTTATAATAGTATATAATCTAAGAATTTAACCTTCAATCAATCAAAACATAAACATAAATCTATAATGTGATCAATTTTTATATTATATTTTTCATGAATTCTTACTTGCTTCAACTTTAAAACTTTCCTTAAAGGGGCATACACAAAGACAAACTCATGACTTTGATGTTTAATGACTTTTACTTCCTATGATAATTTTAAATTAATATATTTCCTTTTGTTAAATATTAATCATCATGTTTAGCTTTTAGACAGTCAAATTGTGTGAACTTTGACTAATATTTTAAAATATATTTTATTATCAAATTGACATGCAAAAGGCTTCAACTACACACACACACACACATATATATATATATATATATCATTTAGTTTTTTGAACATTAAATTTTAAATGTATGTAAAATATTGAGTCAATCTAATTTAACTTTGCTTTTAGAATTATTTAAATTGACTTTTACAAAAAATCTGATAGCTAATTCAAGAAAATTAAAGTAATATAAACTTGATTCACAACAAATATGCTAATCCTAGCTTAGCTTATGTTAAAAAGGAAAAAAAAAGGACACTTATATTATATGCATAACTCCATAAATTATATATATGGATACCTACGCTTTGGTTCTTTTCTTATTTGTTTTTCTATTTTTGTTGTACTCGTGCATAATTGAAAATATTACTAAAAATGAGAATTACCATTTTTAGTTTAGAAAAGCACTTGAGATTTTACGAAAATTCAAATCCAAGAAAAGAGTGGTGTTGAGGAATGATCAGTAGAAGTCAAAGAAGAAAAGGAGGGAATATTAGTTATCAGGTTCTAGAAGTTACATTGTTGTAGGTAGTTAGTTAGACTAATCAATCAATCAATACACACACATATACTATGTATAGATTATTAAGATCAATCTTATTAATCGAACACTAATTTAAAATGCTTTTTCCTCCTTCTTCCTCTTCTACTTCTCTGTTATTCTTATCTCTACTACATCTACTTCTTTATATTTCTTGTTCATCTGAGTTTAGAGCCTCATTACTCTTTTAATGTTCATGGTAACAGTATACAGAATTGAATCAGTACTCGATCCTAGTTTCCACTTGAATATGCATTGGTTCTTGAATACAAGAACATTAGAATTTGATAAGTTTTCTGCAAATCTTCTGTAATCGATTGCAATGGAGAATGGTGTGGATGAAATTGGTACTTCAATTATACCTCGAGTGAATACTTCAAATTTAAGTTCAGCATTTTAGTTTATATCTGCCACTTTGTATATTAAACATTCCATGTATCTCTGTACTTCTTATATCTCAGGTACTTTAATTGTCTCATTTCAGTTAAAGCAAAGTGAAAACTATGTTTTATGGATTAAAGTTATTAGGATTCCATTGCTATGTCGAAATAAGTTTGGGGTGGTTAATGGTTCTCAGAAGAAAGAGATTTTCTTTATTGGTTTATTCAATCAATGGGAGAGAGTTAATGCCATAGTATTGTCATGGACGATGAACTTAGTATCTAATTAATGTCATAGTATTGTCATGGCTGGTGAACTCAGTATTTCATAACCTTTGGGGGGGGCAGTACATGTTTCGAGTGCTTATGATGCGTGGGTTAATGTTAAATAAAGATTTGATAAAATAGAAGGATCAAGAACACGCAATTTGCATCACGAAATTTCAACTATGTCTCAACGGGTTCAGTCTGTGTCTGTCTATTTTACTAAGTTGAAAAACTTATGGGATGAGTTTGAGTCTCTAGTGCTATCATCTACTTGTAATAGTGATAAATCAAGAGAGTTTCTAGCTTATCTTCAAAGGTAAATGTTGTAGTAGGTTTTAATGGGCCTGAGTAATTCATACTCTTAAGCAAGAAGCCAAATCTCACTAATGACACTACTACCAATTATTAACTTGGCTTATTCCATGATTATGTGATAAAAATCAAAAGACTGTGGCTCAGGGTATGCATGCCACAAGACTTCTTGGTGTTGCTCCTACTATAACTAAAATAGTTACAATGTATTCTATGTCTGGATATAACAGTAGTTATCAAAAGGGAAAAAGAAATTATGTTTTTCCTACAATCCTAATGTTGTTTGTGATCATTGTAAAATGAAGGGTCATTATAAGATGGATTGCTACAAGTTGGTGGGGTATCCATCAGGTAATACTAAACATAAAGATCAAAGAACGTACAATAAGTTCAAAGGTGGCTATGATAAAAAATTTATGAAATGAAAGATTGGTTCCAATGCTCAAAATGTTGTTGTTGAAGAATGGCCAATGCAACCTCAACAGACTCAGCCCATAGTGTAAATCAGACCTCACAACCTATACCAAATGCTGGGATGTTCATACTAAGGTTTAAACCCAAAAAGAATGATAAGATTTGAAAAATGCTAGAGCAACAAAATCATGTCACAGTACCCTCCACTAGTTCAACTAATATGTCAGGTTTTGGTAATGCACTATTGGTTTGCAATAAACCATATCAGTGGATTATTGACATATGTTCTACAAATCACATGACTGCAGATCTTGAACTCCTTAGTAAAGGTTCAATATATGAGTCAATACATCCTCAAAAAGCCACATTACCTAAAGGTGATATGTCACTTGTTACACACACTGGTTCTAGTAGTATCTCTGATAATAGCACTATACAAAATTGGTTCCATTTACCAAAATTAAAATATAGTTTTTTATCAGTTTTCATAGGTTACTATACAACTTAACTGTTCTTCTACTTTATTTCCTAGCTTCTGTGCCATTCAGGATCTTTAGAGTGGAAAGGTGAAGGAGATTGGTAGACAAAAGAATGAACTATACTTTCTACAGAGGCAAAGGCTCCCATGACATAGAAAAGCAGATGATTGTGTGCTCAATGAAGAAATAACAGATAAAAAAACCTTAAACTGTAGCATAATAGGCATGGACATGTTCCATATAGGGTACTATGTAAAATATTTCCTTCTAGAAATGGCTCTCTAGATGGTGCTGTCAATAAATGTAGTGTGTCTCCACTATCTAAGTAGGTCAGATTAGCTTTGATTTATTAAATATGTATCTTTGGGGTCTATACAAAGTTCCTACTTGTGATGGTCACAAATCATTCATAACTGTTGTAGATGACTTTACTTGAATGATATGAATATTTTTGCTTAAATTAAAGTTTGATGTTGTGGTTATTCTTAAGCATTTCTTAGCTTATGTGCATAATCAGTTTGACATATGTAAAAGTCATTAGAATAGATGTTGGAATTAAATTTGTTAATAATTTATTTAGTAATTTATTTGCAAACTTACACATATAACATCAGACCTTCTGCTCTTATACACCCTAACAAAATAGTATGGCTGAAAGAAAGCACAAACACCTGTTGGAAGTGACAAGAGCTTTAATATTTCAAGCTAGTTTACCTTTAAAATACTAGGGTTATTGTGCTCAAGCAGTAACATACTTGATTAATAGGCTTTCATCTTCTGCGTTAGGTTACATGACGCCTTATAAGAAGTTGTATAATAAAAAATCCTTCAATGGACCATCTAAAGGTATTAGGGTGTCTATGTAATGCTAATGTTGTCAATGAATCAGACAAGCTAATGCCTAGATCTTTGAAGGCAGTTCATATGGGTTATTCCGAAACAAAGAAGGGTTATATACTCTATGATCTTACTAATAAGCTTTTCTTTGTCAATAGATATATGGTGTTCAGAAAAGACACATTTCCATTCATGAATAATCTAAGTCAACCTATACATCATATGTTCTCTACATATGCTAATAGATGTTACTGGCGTGACAAGAATACAACCTAGTCGTGACATTCAATTTCAATCCCCAAGTATCAACACTGAAGATCAACTAAGCACTGCACATACTTAACTTTTACAACAAACTACATAGGAAGAGCCTATATAATAAATCCCATTTCCTACTACTACAAGAAAAATAGTAACTAGATCAATTACAAAACAACAAACTGCAGAACAACCTGTGCTACATTCTTTCACAACAAGGATGGCTACTAGACTAAAAATAGCTTCTCAATAGGAACAAAGAAAATCTACCAGGGGTTTAAATCCACCCGGATGGATGAAAGATTATCATTAACTATTAATAACAATGTCTTATATCTTCTCTCTAACAATGTCTCTTATGATAATATATCATCTAAAGTATCAATGCTGCTTATGTAATTTCTCTAATTTTGTGAACCTATATCCTATGCAGAATCTGTGAAAAATTCTTAGTGGGTGGAAGCTATGCAAGATGAGGTGGTTGCACTTGAAAGCAACAACACATGGAAGGTGGTTGATCTTGTAGCAAACAAGAAACTAACAAGATACAAGTGGATTTATAAGATCAAGTATAAAACTTCAGAGAAGGTAGAAAGTTTAAGGCAAGGTTGGTTGCAAAAGGTTTCAGCCAAAAAGAATGAATAGATTTCCATGAAACCTTTAGTCTAGTAGTAAATATGGACGTGCTAAGGACAGTTTTGGCAATAGCAACTACTAGACACTGACACATCCAACAAATGAATGTGTTCAATTCTTTCTTACAAAGAGATTTGGAGGATGAGATTTACATAGAGAATCCACAAGGATTTAGAAGTCATAGGAAGAATAGACCGGTATGCAAACTTACTAAATCTTTGTATAGACTAAAACAAGCACCAAGGTAGCGGAATACAAAGTTATCTCAAGCTTTGATCAATTCAAAGTTTAGACAAAGTCAATATAATCATTCATAATATATCAATGAAACCAGTGATGGAATAGTGATTGTACTAGTATATGTTGATGACATATTGGTAACTGGAGATAAACTGGATCAGATAGTTGAAACAAGACCTAAGAGAATCAAAATACTTCCTAGCAATTGAGTTTTCAAGGTCTAAAGATGGGAGTGTGATTCACCAAAGGAAGTATGCACTTCAGTTAATTTTCAAAACTAGTCTTAGTGCAACAAAATCATCTCCAACACCATTTGGTATAACAAAAAAAATAGAAAAGTCTAGAGTATCATCAACATATCTCAGGAGGTACAAGATTAAAAAATAAAGCACTAGCTGATCAAGGAATGTATCAAAGGATGATAGGGAAATTGTTATACCTAATAGTTACAAGAACTGACATACCTTACAGTGTACAAATCATGAGTCAATTCTTACAAAAATCAAAATAGTCTCACATAAGTTCAACACTCAGGATTACCAAATACATTAAAGGAAAATCAAGACAAAGTCTTCTAATGTCTAGTTCAAAAAGAAATGTTCTCACAACTCATTATGATGTAGATTAGGCTACATGTTCTTTTTCTTGGAGCTCTATAACTGGCTTCACTATCAAACTAGGTGAATCATAGGTTTTTTAGAAGTCAAAGAAAAGAAAATAGTTTCGAGGAGCTTAACAGAATCAGAATATAGAAATTTTGCTTCAATAATTATTTAATTTACATGGTTGATTTTCTTGATCAATGATCTAGCTGTTCAAATACAACTTCCAGGGACCATCTTATACAGATATCTGTAAATCTTATCTACCATGAGAGGACTAAGAATATATAAATAGACTAACTCTTTCTAAGGTAAACAATCCAAGAAGGATTGATCAAAACTGAATACAAATCCACTCATGATTAACCTGTAGATGCATTCACTTAAGGCTTGACTAAGGTTCAACATGAATATCTTATGTCCAAAATTGTCTTTGTCAATCTCTTTACAGTGTCAAGTTTTAAGGAAAGTGTTGAGGAATGAGTAGAAGTCAAAGAAGAAAAGGATGGAAGTTAGTTATGAGGTTCTAGAATATAGTTTCATCATCAAGTTCAAGAAGTTCGATAGATTGTTGTAGATAGTTAGTTAAACTAATATGTATGTATATATATGTGTGTGTATGTGTGTTTATGTGTATAAATATATATATACATATATATATGTATGTATGTGTGTATGTATACATACATACATACATATCAACTATGTACATATTATTAAGATCAATCATATTGAAACAACACTAATCTATAATTTTTCTTCTTCCTTCTTCCTCTTCTAATTCTCTGTTTCTCTAATCTCTACTATTTCTTCTCATCTATATTTCTAACTCATCTCAGATTTAAATGTTATTACTCCGTTAATCTTTAAGTGGAGAAAGAAAAAAATAATTTGTATTGACACTCTTTTTGCGCTGTATCATTTTATGATGTAGATTTCAACGTACAGATTCCGGATCTCAGTCAGATCTTCTATTAGACCTTCCCATATCAGTTTGTGGTGAGTCCTATTTCCATATAGTGGACTTGATGATGATTCTTTTTTAGAAATTTTCAGCTTACCAGATAGTTTCAGTTTTAATTGTTAGTTCCAATAAAGGTAGCTCCGAGCCATATCCCATCAACTCTTTCAGTTCATGCGTTATAGAGGCTTCATTAGACATTAAACAATTAGATGTTTTGTTGTCTATCAAAGTTCATATGCAATATTTCATGTTAAATTTTCTTTTCTTATTTCTAGAGATTTATCACATAACTTTTGTTCCAACATTTACATAATTTCAAAGTTGAGTTTATGAATAGTTTTCCAGGCCAAGGGTTCACTTGGACTTGTGGTTCTAGGTTCCATGTCACGTCCATGGTGTAGGCTCCGGGCATGACACCCACCCCCCGCCACCTTGAAAATATGGCAACTCTTATTTTAGTATAATGTTTTCATTAATTGGCACTAGTAAAATTAGGAAAAAAAAACTAAGAAATTGGTGTCTATTTAAGCAATGAAGTATTACATTAAGCGCATATAGTAATTGAGTTGAGTTACTTAAACTTCTTCAATATTAATGTAAGTTTCCTTTCAGTTTGACTTGATTAGTTCTTTAATTTTTTTCTTAAGGCATTAAATAATGTTGTTCTTCTACTTTGTTGATTAATTTCTCACCTTTTCTTCAATGTTAATTTGCAATTATAACTCTCTTTTTTGGCTTATTGTTCTTTTACATTGAATATATTTGTTACGTAAATGTAATTTTAAAAGAGAGGTTATTTTAACGTTGTAGGAAAAGAGCTAGTTTTACTAGGTTTCATTCGATATTTTGGTTTAGATTTCCATTAACTTTGTTACTTCATTCAACAGTGGTTCAAGCTAGTTTGATATTGTACGATACGCGAGAATGTCATCCTCAAAAAGTAAAATAATTGACAAGAACATAAAGATGTTGGTAGATACAAGAGAACAAATACCAAAGCAAGAAAACAACCTTCGAAATTCTAATTACAACAAAAAGGTGTGAATGAGAAATACAAAGCGACATGCGATCTATATAAGTTAAAGGACAAGGAAGACAAGCTTGAAGACAAATTGGAGAACAAAGGGATTCCTAGCAAAATGATATAACCTATTTATTTATTTACAATTTATAATTTTAGTTATCAATAAAATGTTTAGAGTCTTCTAATTATGTTTAAGATATATTTTAGGTTGTATGATTTTCGAAATTTGTTATTAGCAGTTTCTAGTTTTATATAAATTTCCGTCATTGACTTTTAATATGTCGTTCTATATATATTTATGTAAGAGCATTTATTTATTATATATTCAAATATTATATACTACTACTATTCATTGAAAGTGAACAATCGAACAACATTAGTAACAAATCCACATTCACCAGCTGCAGAATACAAAACATCCGATGCTTATGATGTAATACTTACACCATAACCTAAAGTGTTTCCCTTGCCAAATTTGGATCAGTTTAGTGATCACTTTAGTTCAAGTTCTATACCGAAGGCAAGGTATGGGGCAGCCCTCCTGATCGTGGGTCTGATGTTGAACTCTGTGTTAGCTCACGTGTTTTAAGCCAATTATAAGAATCTCCCACAAAAAAGATGCTTTTTAGAAACAAGTATAATGAATAACTCATTTTGTAAGATTATGCTTTTGTAATCACGCTTTATGATGTTTCAGCTTTCAATTTTATTCATGATCAGGTGAATCTCTATATACTTTGCATGCATTTTTTAAGATTGTGAGTTTTGCTAATTTTACTTATTTGTATTCACCCCATAGACATTGCAGAAGTACTGACCACATATACATATGTGTGGCTACATTATTTCAAAATATAGGTTGTATTTCTAACCCACAAAATCATGATCTGGAAGCTCGTAACTTCTAACTAGTAGGTGATGAGTTCTCTTCATTCAATGACTCGAGTCAAATATAGTTTCTGTATGTCATTTTAATTCAGTTATATTAATTAGGGATAGCTGAGGGTCATGTCTCAGCTACATATAGTCAATATTGTTAGAGGCTACCAATTTATGGTTTGATGGATATATATACAAAATCCTTTTGACATATGTACTTGCATTTTGATTGACTTCAGATAACCCATTTAGAAGATTGGTTGAAAACCAATGAAGCTGGTGCATGCTCTTCGAACCCGATCAGGAATACCTGTTTGGATAAATTTTTAACTAGGTGTCCATACTGTTACTATATGTATGAGTTTTTGAAGGATTACAAAGGTAGTTCTTTGTGGTGTTCGAATGACTAATGTAAAAGAGCATGGCACGCACTGCTGTGTGTTGAAGAAAGGTGAGTATAATTGCCCTGGTTTCTCTATTTTTGGTGCACAAGGAAATTCATTATTATCACCTTTTGTGAAGATGAAGAAGAATGACCTCATGAGTACATTGAAATTTCTGATGATGATGAAGTGTAGGAAGTTGGAAATGAAAGAAAGCAGGTCTTTACGGGAGGAAGATGAATCAGTGAAAACTAATGCTGATGAAATGAACAATAATGTGGGGGGAGAAAATACAACAATAATATTTTGGCAAATGATGGTAATGTGTTGGGGGGAGAACAAGATAATGAGAACAATAATGTTGAGGGAAATGGTGATTGTGATATTGGTAATGTGGGGAGAGAAATGACTCTGGATTATAATGATGATGAGTTTGTTATGGGAGAAGATAAGATCTCTTAATGCTCTTGCAAGATGATTCAGATATGGGGGCTCAGGATCTTGGGCAATTGTGAGCAAAAAGTTTAGAAAGCTTTCTCCGTTGTTAATATGTTTTAGTACTATAAATGGTGTAGTATATGCTTTACTGTAGCTAAAATTGGGTTTATGAATAGGTGGATATTTATTGTAGTGGATAGTGATACATCTCTTTATTCACCAGCAGATGCAATATGACTCAAAATTGTAAAGAATGTACATGAAGTTGAGCACAATAAACAGCTTTTTAGTAATATTTACTGTTTTCTCTGTTAATATTTCTCAGCCTCTTTGCCCTCCTGTTTTGTGTAATGTTGAGTCCCGGGGTTTTCATATGAAGGAATGATAAGGTTTTCGGACATTCCATCCTTTGTGGACCCGTCTTGTGTGGAACTGGA
>JAPEIP010000007.1:12334703-12346192 GCA_026120095.1 Capsicum chinense
ATGATTCTTTTTTAGAAATTTTCAGCTTACCAGATAGTTTCAGTTTTAATTGTTAGTTCCAATAAAGGTAGCTCCGAGCCATATCCCATCAACTCTTTCAGTTCATGCGTTATAGAGGCTTCATTAGACATTAAACAATTAGATGTTTTGTTGTCTATCAAAGTTCATATGCAATATTTCATGTTAAATTTTCTTTTCTTATTTCTAGAGATTTATCACATAACTTTTGTTCCAACATTTACATAATTTCAAAGTTGAGTTTATGAATAGTTTTCCAGGCCAAGGGTTCACTTGGACTTGTGGTTCTAGGTTCCATGTCACGTCCATGGTGTAGGCTCCGGGCATGACACCCACCCCCCGCCACCTTGAAAATATGGCAACTCTTATTTTAGTATAATGTTTTCATTAATTGGCACTAGTAAAATTAGGAAAAAAAAACTAAGAAATTGGTGTCTATTTAAGCAATGAAGTATTACATTAAGCGCATATAGTAATTGAGTTGAGTTACTTAAACTTCTTCAATATTAATGTAAGTTTCCTTTCAGTTTGACTTGATTAGTTCTTTAATTTTTTTCTTAAGGCATTAAATAATGTTGTTCTTCTACTTTGTTGATTAATTTCTCACCTTTTCTTCAATGTTAATTTGCAATTATAACTCTCTTTTTTGGCTTATTGTTCTTTTACATTGAATATATTTGTTACGTAAATGTAATTTTAAAAGAGAGGTTATTTTAACGTTGTAGGAAAAGAGCTAGTTTTACTAGGTTTCATTCGATATTTTGGTTTAGATTTCCATTAACTTTGTTACTTCATTCAACAGTGGTTCAAGCTAGTTTGATATTGTACGATACGCGAGAATGTCATCCTCAAAAAGTAAAATAATTGACAAGAACATAAAGATGTTGGTAGATACAAGAGAACAAATACCAAAGCAAGAAAACAACCTTCGAAATTCTAATTACAACAAAAAGGTGTGAATGAGAAATACAAAGCGACATGCGATCTATATAAGTTAAAGGACAAGGAAGACAAGCTTGAAGACAAATTGGAGAACAAAGGGATTCCTAGCAAAATGATATAACCTATTTATTTATTTACAATTTATAATTTTAGTTATCAATAAAATGTTTAGAGTCTTCTAATTATGTTTAAGATATATTTTAGGTTGTATGATTTTCGAAATTTGTTATTAGCAGTTTCTAGTTTTATATAAATTTCCGTCATTGACTTTTAATATGTCGTTCTATATATATTTATGTAAGAGCATTTATTTATTATATATTCAAATATTATATACTACTACTATTCATTGAAAGTGAACAATCGAACAACATTAGTAACAAATCCACATTCACCAGCTGCAGAATACAAAACATCCGATGCTTATGATGTAATACTTACACCATAACCTAAAGTGTTTCCCTTGCCAAATTTGGATCAGTTTAGTGATCACTTTAGTTCAAGTTCTATACCGAAGGCAAGGTATGGGGCAGCCCTCCTGATCGTGGGTCTGATGTTGAACTCTGTGTTAGCTCACGTGTTTTAAGCCAATTATAAGAATCTCCCACAAAAAAGATGCTTTTTAGAAACAAGTATAATGAATAACTCATTTTGTAAGATTATGCTTTTGTAATCACGCTTTATGATGTTTCAGCTTTCAATTTTATTCATGATCAGGTGAATCTCTATATACTTTGCATGCATTTTTTAAGATTGTGAGTTTTGCTAATTTTACTTATTTGTATTCACCCCATAGACATTGCAGAAGTACTGACCACATATACATATGTGTGGCTACATTATTTCAAAATATAGGTTGTATTTCTAACCCACAAAATCATGATCTGGAAGCTCGTAACTTCTAACTAGTAGGTGATGAGTTCTCTTCATTCAATGACTCGAGTCAAATATAGTTTCTGTATGTCATTTTAATTCAGTTATATTAATTAGGGATAGCTGAGGGTCATGTCTCAGCTACATATAGTCAATATTGTTAGAGGCTACCAATTTATGGTTTGATGGATATATATACAAAATCCTTTTGACATATGTACTTGCATTTTGATTGACTTCAGATAACCCATTTAGAAGATTGGTTGAAAACCAATGAAGCTGGTGCATGCTCTTCGAACCCGATCAGGAATACCTGTTTGGATAAATTTTTAACTAGGTGTCCATACTGTTACTATATGTATGAGTTTTTGAAGGATTACAAAGGTAGTTCTTTGTGGTGTTCGAATGACTAATGTAAAAGAGCATGGCACGCACTGCTGTGTGTTGAAGAAAGGTGAGTATAATTGCCCTGGTTTCTCTATTTTTGGTGCACAAGGAAATTCATTATTATCACCTTTTGTGAAGATGAAGAAGAATGACCTCATGAGTACATTGAAATTTCTGATGATGATGAAGTGTAGGAAGTTGGAAATGAAAGAAAGCAGGTCTTTACGGGAGGAAGATGAATCAGTGAAAACTAATGCTGATGAAATGAACAATAATGTGGGGGGAGAAAATACAACAATAATATTTTGGCAAATGATGGTAATGTGTTGGGGGGAGAACAAGATAATGAGAACAATAATGTTGAGGGAAATGGTGATTGTGATATTGGTAATGTGGGGAGAGAAATGACTCTGGATTATAATGATGATGAGTTTGTTATGGGAGAAGATAAGATCTCTTAATGCTCTTGCAAGATGATTCAGATATGGGGGCTCAGGATCTTGGGCAATTGTGAGCAAAAAGTTTAGAAAGCTTTCTCCGTTGTTAATATGTTTTAGTACTATAAATGGTGTAGTATATGCTTTACTGTAGCTAAAATTGGGTTTATGAATAGGTGGATATTTATTGTAGTGGATAGTGATACATCTCTTTATTCACCAGCAGATGCAATATGACTCAAAATTGTAAAGAATGTACATGAAGTTGAGCACAATAAACAGCTTTTTAGTAATATTTACTGTTTTCTCTGTTAATATTTCTCAGCCTCTTTGCCCTCCTGTTTTGTGTAATGTTGAGTCCCGGGGTTTTCATATGAAGGAATGATAAGGTTTTCGGACATTCCATCCTTTGTGGACCCGTCTTGTGTGGAACTGGATATGTTGTTGTAATAATGTGACTGTGGCAGTTACTTTATATGGAAGTGATTAAAAGGCTATCTGATACCTCATCAACACTTCCATTAAACAAGTTGTATAGGACTTGAAACCAATGATAAAGATCTGCGATATCTTCAAGTCAAAATCAATCACTTTTAGTTGAAAACTGTTGACTTCAAAGTATTTTCTCTGTTCCACAATAAATTAATTGTTGGATTTTGTACACATGTTAAGAAAAAAAATTAATGACATAAATTTTTCATGTTTTTTTCATTTTTTACCTTCTTTAAATTTCAAAATCTTAATAATGATACATCACTCCCAATGCACATTTAATGAAGGGTAAATTTGAAAAAAATTTCCAACATATACCTTGAATTGTGAACCATTCACTTATTTTGAACACTAAAAAAATACTCCAACAATTCACTTATTGTGGAACGGAGGGAGTAGTAACTTGTTGTTTACCCTTTTTGTCTGCTATCCTTTCTGCTTCAGTGCTTCAAAATTTGCTTCTCTACTTAATTCCCAATTTTATTTCATAAATGATCAGCCCTTTGTATTAGATATTAAAGTTTTTGTTTGAAATAGTTGAGGTGCAAAAACACTAGATGATTCTTTTTTACATGTTCAAGCTTCGATAAACAGAGTTACATCATGGTGTGCGTTAGAAAGAACTTTATAGAATTTGTCTTGGTGCGCAAAAGTTGGTACAGACACCAGATGTTGTTTGAATGAGATATTATGAATTTCTAACAAACTTCAAAGTCACAAGGTTTGCCTTGACTCCTTGTATTTAGGTTGTTGGTTCACTATTTGTTGGCCTTTTTGTTATCTTTTGCCTCCTTAGAACAATGACTTGTCCATGTTATTTTTTCCTAGTCTTTTTCACTTGAATCTTCTACACTGCGTTAAGATGCATTGAAGCAGATAATCCGCTACTTTGCTATTATATGCTTTATTTGAGCTGAAAATCTTTAGGAAATAACTTTTATGCCTTCTCAAGGTAGAAGTAAGGTTGAACGCACCACCCTCTCCAGATCACGCTTGCGGGATTACATTGGCTATGTTGTTATTATTCTGCTGTTCACTTAGCACAACTTGCTGCTTGGCTGCATGATACATACATTCGCTAGAGCTCACGTTTTTTGTGATTCAGTTAACACAAAAATTCAAATAAAATACATAATGACGATAAAAGTACACAATGCTCCTTAATTCCTTTCGGTTAAATTTTTTTTTCTTCTTTTTTGGCTTAGGGATACACTTGCACATTTCTTAAAAAGGAAAAAAAATTGCTATATAAGAAAGTTTCTTTTTAACAAAATCAAGGAAAAGGATTTTGCCTCATTCTTTGTACAGGTTCTTTCTCTTTTGGATTTCTTAAAAATATAATTTTCTAAAAATAATAATAATAAAATTAACAATTAAAAGAACTGCCAAAAGAGACTCTAGTTTCTATACAAACATCCACAATTAAATTCTCGCAAAATTAACCTATTTTTGTTGTTTTGCTTCCTAAACCTTTATCCTAGAACTCACGATAAGCCGCCAAGTATATGATCCATTTCATAGTTTCAATTTTTTATAATGTAGTAAACTTTCTTTTATATAATTTAGTATCTTTATATGAGTTGACAATGAAAAACATGAACATACCATGAAAATGGTTTCTTTCTCTATGAAGTTTTTAAAAATGACTTGCCATGTAGTTTAAGTGCAGTTGTAATGATAATATTTTTATCTACGGAAAAGGGTCAGAAGTACTATTTAAATATTGAAATTGGTTCAAAAATACCCTCCATTATTCTATTGGGCAAAAAATATCCATTAAGTATTAAAATAAGTTTAAAGATACCCTCATCTACCTTTATGGCTCAAAAATACCTTTGCAACTTATGATTTTTTTAAATCACAATTAAAAATTCAAAAAAGAATCAGAAATACCCTTCAAGTATTGAAATTGGTTCAAAAATATCCTCCGTTAATCTATTGAATAAAAAATAACCCTATATCCACATTTATGGCTCAAAAACTACTCTTGCAACTAATGATTTTTTTAAATCATAATTAATAATTTTATTAAATGTGTGACAACTTTCTATTGGTTGAATCTAAATTAATTAAAATGTTAAATCCAATCTGGATCCAACTCAAATTACTCGATCCAAATCGTATAAATTTTCCCCAACTAAAACTACCCAATTGTATGTAATTTTTGCTATCATATGTAGGAACTTTGTTGACTTAGAATCTGCCGGTCTAATATAATGCTCTGAAGAATTCTATCTCCTAATTATAATGTTAGTTTGGTATTTCTTTGTGATGTATATTTCTTTGTGTTAGATAGCAAAACTAATTGAGATGTCTTTGTTATGTCACATCTTAGGCAACACTGTCTTGTTATTTCCTCTATACATTTAGTTTGTAAAAAAAAATACAACATTCTTTTGTAAATAGTTGTCACTATTTTGTTTATACATCAATTTGTCTTGCCATTACTGACAAGTGCATTCACCGTGTGAGACCACTTCATGCCACATACTTCACACCAATTATCGATCAAAATTATGATTAATTTTATAGGGTTTGGATTAGGTAGTTTTAGTTGAGTCCGATTTGGGCTTGACATTTTAATTAATTTAGTTTCAACCAATTAAAATTTACCACGGATTTAATAAATTTTTTAATTGTGATTTAATAAATCATTAGTTGT
This sequence comes from Capsicum chinense, assembly GCA_026120095.1. Classification (NCBI taxonomy): domain Eukaryota; kingdom Viridiplantae; phylum Streptophyta; class Magnoliopsida; order Solanales; family Solanaceae; genus Capsicum; species Capsicum chinense. Next base: position 12,340,515 of record JAPEIP010000007.1, read on the forward strand.
AAGAGTATTTTTGAGTCATAGAGGTGGACGGTGGGATATTTTTGACCCAATAAATTAACGAAGAGTTTTAAAACCAATTTCAAAACTTGAAGGCTATTTCAAACCCTTTTTTGAATTTTTAATTATGATCGTAATAGACTGTTAGTTGCAAAGGTATTTTTGAGCCATAAAGGTGAATGAAGGGGTATTTTAAAACCAATTTCAATACTTAAATGGTATTTTAGGCCCAATAGGTTAACTGAGGGTATTGAACCAATTTCAATACTTGAAGGGTATTTTTGGCTCCAGTGTTTAAATGATTCTTTACTTTTTATGTGTATTAAATATTTTTAAGCCGAAATTCTATTGATAGCAACCTATTATGGTTTGCGTATACTCTATTATCCAATCCAACTTGTGAGATTACACTAGGTATGTTGTTATTATCGATATTGTTCGTAGTTTTACAGTTATTATACATTAGTTTGAAGTTGTTCTCCCGTCTTAAAATTCGGAACCTCCAAATTTCCCTACAGAAGTACTATGTATTTATATTCTGCTTCACTTTATTTCTACTTGCCCATTTATCTATTTTAGGATGTCTAATAATAAGTACCCACAAATAATTATTATAAACTTTCAAGACTATAACTTAACTTTTTTTGACTAACACGCTGTAGTTTTTTAATATTCTGTACAACTTATCTCAAAATTTTGGACCACCAAATCTTCTAGTAGCATTTTCATTCACCTCATTTTCACTAGTTGCACCATCATTTTACTTTCTTCTAACATAATTTTAAAGTAGTGCATCATATCTAAGATGATGGTTGAAATCATCAAAGTTGATGCTTTAAGTCTCAAACACACCAAGACTAACAAATTCATCAAAGGCATGCAAACATCCACAATCACTGTAAACAAATAACTAAAAAATATTTTAAGTACAAACATATACAGTGATAGAATTCAATAATAAAATATGATAGAACTAATTATCATGCATTTCAGTGTGCAAAAAAATATGTAGAAAACAAAAAACATATCTTTTTTTAATACACAAAAACTAAAAATAAATACCTTAAAAACTTTTCTGGATTTTTTGTTGCTAACGTTAGCAACATCTTTGACAATTGTTACATTAGACCTTGACTTTGTAACTAGAGAAGGTGCATCTACTCCACTCTTCGATAATTTGAATTTGTGTGATGAAATTTCTTCTTTAAAAGGCTAATCGGATATTTGATCACACACTATGTTTTCTCTTATAATTCTTCTCAACTTGTTGAAGAAATGTTTTCATGGAATTTTTCTCACTTTGCATGTTGATGATAGGTTGCTCTAATGGTGCTTCTATGTAATGACCCGAGGCTACCCCTTAAGGCGACAACTGTGTTTATGGTCACAAGTGACCACAAGCTAATTCATGAGTTGATACCTGTTGTGACCACTGAATTAAAATGATAATAAGAGGCTTATATGAAAAAACAACTGATAATGCCATAAGGTTTTAAATACTAAAATACAACTGAATCATAAATCTGGACATCTGAAGACATACTAAAAAGACTGATAAACAACTGATAAATTGACTAACTGTCTGAATGTCTAGAAAGACTCTAACTAACTGACTATGGAGTTGATAGGACAAACCCCCAATTAAATCTAATTGTCTAAAATAGAGGAATACTGAAAAACTAAATGAAGATAAACTTGTCCTCAAAAGATGAGGACTCACCACTGTCGTTGCAGCTGTAATGCTAAACTATCTATGCGTGGTTAGAAAACTGAGCGTTTGAATCTATGATATAAGACATCATAGTACGAAGAAAATATGCGGTCAGTATTTTGAATGTACTGGTATATAAGATGAGGTTAGGCTTAAATGCATAGGGTCATGTGCATAAAATACTGACTGACTGAATAATATGAGATATTGACTAACTGAATAACATAAAATATCTGATGCTTAATATGTATAAAATCTTTAAAATATGGGAATGCATGATCAAGCATATAATATGATACTGAAGTAGTTTATAAATTGAAATATAAAAATCTGGTAACTGAATAACTAATAGACCATATGTTAAGATCACACAAATCTGAACTGATATCTATACTAAATACTAAACTGAAGCTATAGGAGGTATCATCTAATCGACATGCCCCAATCTGAATCCACTCAACTTGTGTCCCGAAGGACTAGGGAGTCAATCCTAAACTAGCGGGTGATCCCTAAGAGAATGTCAGTCCTAAAATGGTAGGTGACATCTCAAAGAATGTCAGTCCTAAACTGGTGGGTGACATCTTATAATCCTATGCTAGCTACGTAGTTATGGAACTTACGGACTACTTCTAAGGACTCAATCCTATCTGACGGGTGATGCCCCATCCCTAGGTTTGCTCTATGCTAAATTCTACTAATAAATGAACTGATACTGATTATTGGACTGAACTAAGTTTAACAGAGCAAAATAATTGATCATAATAACTAACTGGATGACGATGCTCATGATTAATCTAAAATCATTTTTAAAATACTAAAACTATAGAAATAGCTAAATATCGAGTATTCATAACCCCCAGCATGAAATGTAAATAACAATAAGGCATATGAAGTCTAAATAAAACCATAATAAAGAATTATTTCTTAAACTAAATCATTTAAACATTTCATCAAACACTTAAAGTTCGTGAACTTAAGCATGAAAATGATTGAAACCTTTGGGAATAACATAATTATAATATTAAAACCATAAGTTAGGGATTTAACATGTAATTTTCATCATTCAAACGTGTAAAGGCTGCTTTCAACAAGAAACACTTGTAAACATCATGTTTAATCAAAATTCATAAAAGCTTCATAGAGATGACTCATTATAAACATGTAAATTCATGATTTAAAACATAAAAATAGTTTCTTGGACTCCATGGGTGAAAAAAAATCCATGGATGAACATCACATATGCCTTGGATCTTAAATCTTGAAAGTTTTCTTGAAGTTCTTGGGTTGAGAGACTTAAATTCTTGGCTTTTCTTGAACAGAATGTAATGGAAGTTGTCATAACCCAACTAAATTGCTGATATAAGTTGGGTTATGACAACTTGGATTAAGTAGAAAAGACACTATTGCCCCTCAGATATTTAAATTTATAACTGGAATGATGTATAAAGAAGTAGCACGATGCACTAAGGCCCCCATCTCTATACCCACTGTGCATGCCAATATCGCGGTAAGGTTCTGGAATCAAAATACAAATGTTCCCCAATCTTTGTCCAAAAAATCCAAAACTTCCTCGAGATATGCTCCTTATACCCCTAAACATGAATTAACTCAAAAACCAACATCTTGGGATTGGGAAGGCTTATTTAAAAATCCTTGAAGTTAAGAGGCCAAAAATAGGACTAAGTCCCCAACACTTCATTAAATTTTTAGGCTTTAAGCTCTTATACATTTAACTAGGGGCTGAACTGAGCTATGAAAAGTATGAGGTATTACAATATTTCACCCTTGGAAATATTCATCCTTGAATAAAACTGATTAAGTTAAGAATACTAAGGAAACTAAAATCACATTCTTAACATGCATAATTGAAAACATGATTACATCACTGAGTCTGAAACATGGTACATGCTTGAACTGAATTCATGAATTCTTTTAAAGATATGAGAATAATTATATAGCTAGAACTGAGAATGGAAAAGAGTCAATCTAAGAAAAATTATTACCTTATGCTGAGTCTGATTTTGCAGAGAAAAGATGATAGTACTTAGTACATATTTTTGCTTCTACTTCCCAAGTGGCTCACTCAACAGACTAATTCTGCCAAAGAACTTTGACAAAGGGAACTTCTTTGTTCCTTAGTCTACGAATCTGATGATCAAGGATCTCGACTGGGAGTTTTTTGAAAGAAAGGATATCCTAAACATCTGTGCTTTCTAACAGAACTACAATAGTTGGACCACCAATACATTTCTTTAACTAAGATATATGGAACACTGGATGCACTAATGCCAAATCTATAGGCAACTTAAGCTCATATGCTACCTTCCCAAAGTGACTCAAAATTCTATAAGGTCCAACATAATGGGGACTTCGCTTCCCTTCTTGCCAAATCTTTTCACACCCTTCATGGGAGAGATTTTTAAATATACCAAATCCCCAACTGAAAACTTAAGAACTCTCCTACGCATATCTGCATAGGATTTTTGCCAACTTTGAGCTTTCTTAAGTCTCTACCTAATCAACTGAACCTTCTCTATTGAATCAAACACCAAATCCAGTTCTATCAATATAGTCTCACCTACCTCAAACCAACTAATAAGAGATCTACATCTCCTCCTATAGAGAGCCTCAAATAAAGCCATCTGAATACTGGAGTGATAAATGTTATTGTAGGCAAACTCTATCAAAGGCAAGTGGTCATCCCAACTTTCTTAAAAGTCAATGAAATAAGCCCACAATATATCCTCTTGGGTCTGATTGATCCTCTCTTCCGGACCAACATTCTGAGATAAAAAGTTATACTAAGATAAACTTGGGTACCAAAACCCTTCTGAAAAGCTTTCCAAAAGTGAAAGGTAAACTGAGTACCTCTATTTGAAATGATAGACAATGGGACTTCATAAAATTTATTGTAACACCCCTTTTCTGAACTAGAATGCTACACGGTGCTCATGACCCCAAAGGACCACAAGCTAACCTATGACTAATATCTGTACCTGTAAACTGCATAATATCTCATAAATTATGGAAAACATAATCTGAAAATCCATAAGGTTCAAATCTGATAAAAACATAACATCTGGGTGGTGTATAAAATACCCAAAATAACTAAAATAAACTATCTGAACATGATACTCTAAAAGCCTTTAACTGTCTGAATAAGGAGTTGAAGAAACATGTCTCCAACTAACTCCATTTACTTAAATGTCTAAGTACTAAAGTACTAAAATGAATAAATAATCATATCGCCCTTGAATGAAGAGGACTCACTACTAACTCTGACTGTTGAAATATGCCATGCTACTGCTACTCTAAAACTCGTGCCTCAAAACCTATGGCGTAAAATAAAATACCATAGTACGAATGCGGTAGTATGGCTGAATGTACTGAGTATATGAGTAAGGTAGGCTAAATGAAAAGGGTTATATGTATGAATAATGCTGACTGATATACATGTGAGAATACATACATGCATAAGTAGCTACAACTGACTTTATGGTGATACTAACAATTTATTCTGAATACTAACAATATGAGTTTACTGATACTGAGGTACTAAGTGACTGAGTTTACTGATATTGATATGTAGTTTACTAATAAGTGAGGAATTAATACAATATTACTGAATACTGGGGAGCTGATACTATATTACTGATAAAGGATTAATTATTCAGATAGTTCTGATTGTAAAGAACTGGTCTGATTGACTGTATCTGATAGTCCTAAAACTGAGTACTGATAGCATGAGTTTACGGATATCTTACACGACTGATAAATGAGCTTTGATAAATGATATAATTGATAAAATGAATGACTGTATTTGACTGTCCTGAATTTGATAAAACTATCTAAGCTTCGTACTGTATCTGATTGGACTGTATCTGACAGTCCTAAAAACTGAAGAACTATATGAGTTCTTTTACTGAGACTGGGTGACTGTATCTGATAGTCCTAAAATCTGTAACTGAAA
>JAPEIP010000007.1:12347714-12360370 GCA_026120095.1 Capsicum chinense
CCACCTCATCAACCCTCATCTGACAGTGTTGATGTCTCAACCTATGCTGGATACATAGTTTTGGAACACAAGGATGACTGCTAAGATTCAGACCCTCATCTGACAGTATGTGTTCCCATTCTTGGGTTCACTCGATGCTAAATCCTACTCCTATCTGAAAGACACTGAACGGATTAATTGAACTGAACTGATTAGCTTAACTGAACTGATTAGCCGAACTGATACTAGTAGTATTATTTAGCGGAGCTAAGCTGAGTTTACTGAGTTCCGTTGACTGATGGAATGTACTAATGTTTGAGGACTGTCTGAGAGTACTGTAGTTACTGAGATTTTACTTGGAATACTAAAATCACTGAGATTACTGAACTACTGAGATTTCTGAGATTTCCTGAGTCACATGGTTGACCGAGTTCTATGGATCATGGCTTGATTGAGAGAATTATGAAAACATGACATGGCTTTAGGTACACAACTATATTTTTCAGGTAAAAGTACCCCCAGGACTCGTTGGAAGGAAAGCTGACACAACGTGACTTTCTTGAATACATGACCATCAATAATAATCCTTAATACATTAGTGAGGGATTTTATGAAGAACATAGTCATCACAATATCTAACATGAATGGGAATGCTTGAAATCAAGTCATAAACCTCATGTTCTAATATCATGGGCATTCCGATAACATATACTTTTCATAACGATAGCATGAAAACCGTTTAAACATAAGGGAATGGCAAGCAAGTAACATTTAGTTCATATTGTAATAATTGGGGGATAACTCATGTGGTTATTCAGAATCATGATCTTGTACATAACATGGAATGCATATAGACACACTATGAATCCATTCTCCAATCATCATGTACATTCCATTAACACATATATTGCATAATAACAAAATATGAGCTCTTTGAACATAATAGACTAGCATGAATTTATCATATAGTTCATCCCTAAGCTATAATAGATGATTTCTATCATTCTAGGAATTTTATCAAACACTTTACATGTACAACTTTGGGCATAGGTATACTTATCAATTTAACAATCTTAAGCCACCCAAATTCATGGATGTCAACTAACATGCTCACATACTTCATAAAAACATATCAAGATACCAAATAACAACACTCAACATGAACATAATCATACCACAACAAGATAATCACAATTCATTATTTTAAAACTTGATTCTTGAACTACATGGACGAAAGGGATCCATGGATGAATACTATGCAAACCTTAAAGCTTGATCTTGAAACAGATCTAATATTTCTTGAAGGTTCTCGAAGAAATTCTTAAACTTGTTCTTAATTTTTCTTTACTAGGGTTTAACCCCTTTGAGAGAGAATGTTCTTGTTCTTGAGGAGAATGAGAAAATAATGGGATAATAGCCTTCTCAGGGATTTAATACCGTGTTTAAAGTGAGAGAAAAATACTAAAATACCCCAGAAATTACCTCCCAATTGCTGAAATTATCAGCTGACGACATGGGCTAATAAGCCGTCAGATTTGTGATAGCCCATCAGCTCAGGTAATCACCCGAGAGCTGAAATTTTTGGGTTTCTATCTAAGCCTAACGACATGGCTAATAAGTCATCAGAAATGTGATAAGTGGTCAGAAATTTCGTCACTTATTTTTCAGGCTGACATGCTGAAGTAAAATGGGCATAATTTTTTCTGCGATATCGGATTTAAGCAAAATTGGTATCGTTGGAAAGATAATTCAATTATCTATCTGTTGGTTGGTCATGATATCAAAAATTCGTAGTATATTCAGAGATTTTCTTATTTGAAGTTGACTATAGCAAGATCCTTCCCAAGAATTCAATCGGTAAGGAATGTTGTGATTCGTATGATAGCTAGGAGTTATTTTGAAGACTTAATATACATATAACTTTCTTATAAAACTATAAAAGAACCATGATGTACTATGTATGAGATTGAAACATGGCGCTAATATTGGTTTGGATTTTTCGGGGTATTACAATATCTCCCCCTTGGGAACATTCGTCCTCAAATAAGACTGACTGAGATGGAAGAAAAGATCAACTAAAGTACATACAAGACATACACTACTAAAACATGGTTTCAAGAGTGAGATGATTGATAAGCTGAATACATCATACTGAACATGCATATCCAATGCATGAGTAACTGATTCATGAATGCATGACTGAGTGTTATGATGAATTGAGTTATTCATAATAAGAATGCATATCTGATGCCTAATTTTATGACTGATATGATATGTGAATGCATGACTGAAAGTACTGGTAGGATGATCACGCATATCTGATGCGTGAATGTATAACTGAACTGACTCATGAACATGTGATCGAGCAGGTAATGGCAAGGATATCAAGTTTGAACTTAAAACTGAGCATGGAACTAAATACCAAGTTTGTTACTTAAATCTGAACATGAGAATAAGTAACTTCAAGGAAGACTATTACCTTGAACTAAAAACATCGATGAGTCTTAGACTAATTAGTCAATATGCATGAGCGGAAACATGAGAACATAACTGAGTCTGGAATATAATGCATGAACTGAACGGAGTTTGTAATACATAGCGTGCAATTGAGGTTGGAGCTTAAGGGTCAAATTTTGAGTATCCCTTACTTCATACTGGATTCATCACATAAAGAGAGAATGGAATGCTTATGTTAAGAAAGTTCAGGGAATCATAGCATATCTCCTCCTTGGGACACTAGGTCCCTCACAGAATACTGACTTGATTGAGCTACTGAGGGAAGCTGAGGCGATGCATAAGAAACCTGGAAACTGAATCATGACTGATTATATGAGATCTAAAACGGAGGCATGACATATGAACTAAGCTAGTTACTAAACTGAAGCATACATTATAACTAAGACTGTAACTGAGATGGCAACTGAGTTATGATAATTGCATAATGAAGGCTGTCATAAGTCAAGAATATAAATGTACACTCACACTCTAAACTTTTCCTGATTTGTAAGTACAACCTCTTGCTATTCATTTATTTATATATTAGCATAACATTCAAGACTATCTCCATAACTACACCCTCGTGTAAAAACAAGCATGCGACAATATTCTCTTAACATGTATCATTTACTTTCTCACTTATCTAAGCAATTGCTCAATACTACACTGTTCTCACAAAGAGAGATCATTGAAGGGGTTGAATCAAGAGAACCTAAAACATGAGTGGACACTAGCTGAACTTGACACATGACTGAGGCCTAAGGAATAGGATATCAACAATATGGATGTATCCAAAAGGTCTGAACTGAGGATATACATGACATATCCTGGATTAAATAATCAATAGGAGTGTAACATGAGTCATGAGAGCTGAAAAATCTATAAAGCGTGACATGTGTACATGATTCATGAGCTACATAACCTGAGATGGAAACTTTCTATATTCATGGGACATGATTTGTATTACTGAGGGGAATAGAACAGAACCCCTTATGCTGGGAAATGGAATCATACATGATTCTATGAAAAGCGTGAATATAAGTTGTGTTCATAGAACTAAGACATGAAGCATGCATAAGCATCATGCTGACTGGAGTGCAAAACTTTACACTGAGATAAGGATGGGTCGGGAATCATCTTCCCTAACTATTTTTCTGTACATACTTGCACTACTACTAAAATCTGAGAGCCTGACTTGGGTACTTATTCTATCATCTCCCTCTTGGCTTTAACCCATCATCATAGGTCTGTGAACACTAAACTAAACTCTGAATTGAACTGCAATCATCATCACATACTTGCACTCTGATCGACACATGCTCGCCTTACTAAATACATCATCTTCTTCTGTTTCCTCATATACTACTAATATCACATTCACACCTTCATGTTTAATTTTAAGTCAATAAACTTAAATTTCTAACTCACACTGTTCAAGCCTACTGATTTATTTTGGCACAACTATGCCCTTGAATACATAATCTGATCAATTTAGATAACATTATCCTAACTCCATTACTGCTAAACCCCTAGGTTCATGCTTCTAACACTAGTCATATGCTATCATAGGATTATGAGAAAGGATCTGGTGGAATATCTAAATCTGGGTTCGAGAATGAGTTCTCATGATCATGAATGAGATTCGTAAACTTTGGAACACAATGGAACTGAGGGATACTATTTAAGCATGTGGAAAATCCCATAGCTATCTGTAGGGACTGTCTGAGAAAACCCTATCTGTAGGACTTGAGCTTCACTACTTCAGTTACCTTGAAAGTAAGGTGGAGTTGACATGAGTGGAGTATGATGATAATCTACATGAGTTTCTTAGGAAAAATTTATATAGCACGATCTGAAACATAAAATAAGGGAAACTATTCCAAAAACATCTCATAAACTTCTGCACATAAGTGTGGTACATAACACACCCATGTACAAGACTCTACTAGATGCAGATTTCAGACTTTCCAGGACTCTATTGAACCTTATGATCAGATACCAAGTTTGTAATGCCCTGATTTTCTGAACTGGAATGCTACACGGTGCTCATGACCCCGAAGGACCACAAGCTAACCCATGACTAATATCTGTACTTGTAAACTGCATAATATCTCATAAAATATGGAAAACATAATTTGAAAGGCCATAAGGTTCAAATCTAATAAAAACATAACATCTGAGTGGGGTATGAAATACCTAAAATAACTAAAATAAATTGTCTGAACATGATAGTCTGAAAGCCTCTAACTGCCTGAATAAGGAGTTGAAGGAACATGTCTCTAACTAACTCCATCTACTAAAATGTCTAAGTACTAAAGTACTAAAATAAATAAATAATCCTATTTACCTCGAATGAAGAGGACTCACTGCTAACTCTGACTGCTGAAATCTACCATGCTACTGCTACTCTGGAACTTATGCCTCTAAACCTATGACCTAAAATAAAATACCATAGCACGAATGTATCAGTACGACTGAATGTACTGAGTATACGAGTGAGGTAGGCTAAATGCAAATGGTTATATGCATGAAAAATATTGACTGATATGAACGTGAGAATACCTACATGCATAAGTAACTGTAACTAACTTTATGGCGATACTGACTATTTATTATGAATACTGACAACATGATTTTACTGATACTGAGGTACTAAATGACTGAGTTTACTGATATTAATATGTAGGTCACTAATAAGTGAGGAACTAATACTGTATTACTGAATACTAGGAGACTGATACAATATTACTAATAAATAAATGATTATTCTGGTAGTTCTGATTGTATAGAACTGGTCTGATTGACTGTATCTAACAGTACTAAAACTGAGTACAAATAGCATGAGTTTACTGATGTCTAACATGGCTGACAAATTTGTTCTAATAACTGATATAACTAATAACATGAATGACTATATCTTACAGTCCTGAATTTGAAAGAACTATCTGAGCTCCATACTGTATCTGAGTGGACTATAGCTGACAATCCTGAATTCTAAAGAACTATCTGAGTTCTTTTACTAAGATTGGGTGACTGTATCTGACAGTCCTAAAATCTGTTACTGAAACTATGGGAAGTAGTAATCTAATCGACATGCCCCATATATTCTATTATAGCTGAGCTGGGGTCCAATCTCTATCCTGACGGAAGGGTGTCAATACCGCACCCCTGGTAAAGACAAGCTGTGGGTGACCCTCATTTGATAGTGTCCCCAAAAGAGAATAGTGGGGACCTCATTTGACAGTGCTTATCCACCTCATCAACCCTCATCTGACAGTGTTGATGTCTCAACCTATGTTGGATACATAGTTTTGGAATGTAAGGATGACTGCTAAGAATCATGCTCTCACCTGACAGTGTGTGTTCCTATTCTTGGGTTCACTCGGTGCTAAATCCTACTTCTATCTAAAAGACACTGAACTGATTAATTGAGCTGAACTGATTAACTGACCTGAACTGATTAGATGAATTAAACTGATTAGCCAAACTGATACTAGTGGTATTATTTAGCGGAGCTAAAATAAGTTTACTGAGTTTCCTTGACTGACAGAATGTACTGATGTGTGAGGTCTAACTAAGAGTAGTGTAGTTACTGAGATTTTACTTGGAATACTAAAATCACTAAGATTACTGAACTACTGAGATTTCTGAGATTTCCTGAGTCATATGGTTGACTGAGTTCTATGGATCATGGCTTGACTGAGAGTATTATGAAAACATGACATGGCTCTATGCACACAACGATATTTTTCAGGTACAAGTATCCCTAGGACTCGATGGAAGGAAAACTGACACAGTGCGACTTTCTTGAATTCCTAATCATCAATAATAATCCATAATACATGAGTAAGGGATTTCATCAAGTACATGGTCATCATAGTAACTAACATGAATGGGAATGCTTGAAATCAAGTCATAAACCTCATGTTCTAATATCATGGGCATTCCGACAACATATACTTTTCATAATGATAGAATGGAAACCGTTTAAACATAAGGGAATGGAAAGCATGTAATATTTAGTTCATATTGTAATAATTGGGGGATAACTCATGTGGTTCTTCATAATCATGATCTTGTACATAACATGGAATGCATATAGACACACTATGAATCCATTCTCTAATCATCATGTACATTCCATTAACACATAAATTGCACAACAACAATATGTGAGCCCTTTGATGATAATAGACTAGCACGAATTTATCATACAATTCATCCCTAAGCTATAATACATGAATTCTATCATTCTAGGCATTTTATCAAATACCTTACATACACAACTTTGGGCATAGGTATACTTTTAAATTTAACAATCTTAAGCCACCCAAATTCATGGATTTAAACTAACAATCTCACATACTTCATGAAAATACATCAAGATAGCAAAATAACAACCATCAGCATGAACATAATCATACCACAACAAGATAATCACAATTCATGATTTTAAAACTTGACTCTTAAGCTCCATGGACGAAAGGGATCCATGGATGAACACTACGCATACCTTAAAGCTTTATCTTGAAAGAAATATAATGTTTCTTGAAGGTTCTTGAAGAAATCCTTAGGCTTGTTCTTTATTTTTCTTTACTAGGGTTGAACCCTTTTGGGAGAGAATGTTCTTGTTCTTGAGGAGAATGAGAAAATAATGGGATAAAATCCTTCTCAGGGCTTTAATACCATGTTTAGAGTGAGAGAAAAGCCCATAATACCCCCACAAAATTACCTCCCAATTGCTGAAATTATCAGCTGACGATATGGACTGATAAGCCGTAAGATCTGTGATAGCCCGTCAGCCTAGGTCGTCACTTAGGAGATCGAATTTTAGTGTTTCTGTCTAATCCTAACGACATGGCTGATAAGTCATCAGAAATATCGCCAGGAATGTGATAAGTCGTCAGAAATATCGTCACTTAGTTTCCAGGCTGACATGCTGGAGTAAAAGGGTATAACTTTTTACTCTGATATTGGATTTAAGAGAAATTGGTATTATTGGAAAGATAATTCAATTATCTATCTGTTGGTAGTTTATGACCTCAATAGTTCATAATATAACAAGAGATATCCTCATTTGAAGTTGACTATAGCAATATCCTTCCCAAGAATTCAATTAGTAAAGAATGTTTTGATTCGTTTGATAGCTAGGAGTTATTTGAAGACTTAATATACATCTAAATTGGTCATAAAACTATAAAAGAACCATGATGTACTATGCATTATATTGAAACATGGCGCTAATATTGGTTTGGATTTTTTGGGATATTATATAGATCTTGGCATAGTCCTCGGCTGAATAAAAAGTATGAACTGGAAAGAAATGGGATGATTTGGTCATTCTATCTACAATAACCGATATTGAATCATGCTGATGATGCGAATGAGCCAACCCTATCACAAAATCCATGTTCAACCCTTCCCACTTCCAAGTAGGAATGCTTAACTCCTGAAAAGTGCCACTAGGCCTCTGTTGCTCAACTTTAATCTACTGATAATTAAAACACTTTGCTACGAACTCCACAATATCCCTTTTCATACCACTCCACCAATAGATTTTCCGCAAATAATGATACATCTCAGTGGCTCTTGGGTGTATAGAATAACGTGCACCATGCACTTCTACAAGGATTCATTATCTCAAACAATCTACTCATGTCATACACAATCTACCTTGACATCGTTACACGCCATATCCCCCTTGGAAGAAAACCTCTACTTTCTAATCTAGAACTGATTTCTTCAACTTAACTAAACTGGGATCCCTATCTTGCTTCTCGTTCACTTTAGCAACCAAAGAAGATTTTGAACTACTTTGAATCCATACACTACCCCTAGCTAAATCAACTAACCAAAAACCTAATCTAGCAAGCTGATGAACCTCCTGAACTAACTTATTGTTATTATCCTCCACATGAGCAACACTACCCATAGACAACCTACTAAGGGCGTCTTCCATGACATTGCCCTTGCTCGGATAATACAACTCACTTATATGATAATCTTTCAACAACTCTAACCACCTTCTCTAACAAAGATTTAAATCTTTCTACGAGAACACATACTACAAACTTTTGTGATCCGTGAACATATCAACATGAACCCTATATAAATAGTCCCTCCAAATTTTTAAGGCAAAGACAATGGATGCTAATTCAAGATCATGGGTAGGATAGTTCTTTTCATGGGATTTAAGTTTTCTAGAGGAATAGTTTATGACCTTACCTCTCTTCATCAACACATACCCAAGACCAACTATGAAAGCATCACAGTAAATAACAAACCTATCTAAACCATCTGGCAAAGTCAAAACTGGGGCAAAAGTGAGACGAGTCTTCAACTCCTAAAAACTCCTCTGACAAGAATCTAACCACTGAAACTTGAATTTTTTCTGAGTCAGTCAAGATATGGGGATACAAAAGACAAAAACGTGTTAAAAAAATTTGTAATAGCCAGCCAAACCCAAGAAACTCCTGATATCTGATGGAGAGATGGATCTGGGCTAAATTCTCACTATTTTGGTATTTTGAGTGTAAACTCTAATGCTCAGTAAAAGCTACTAATCTTAGACAAAATTTTCTTTTACTGAATTTAGTGAAGAACTAATGGGCTCTAAGAGTCTGTAAAAAAATTCTAAGATGGTCTTCATGATCCTTTTTATTACGGGAATAGACAAGGATGTCATCAATGAAGATTATGATGAACATGTCTAAGTACTGCTTGAACACTCTGTTCATCAAGTCCTTGAATGATGCTGGGGTATTCTTTAGTCCATAAGATAACTAGGAATTTGAAGTGACCATACATAGTTCTGAAAGCTATTTTTGGAATGTCACATTCTCTGACTATAGGTTGATGATAACCGAATCTGAGGTCTATCTTAGATAAAGAATTGGCACCCTAAATTTGGTCGAACAAGTCATAATTTCTAAGAAGTAGAAACTTATTCTTGATTGTCACTTTGTTCAACTAACGATAGTTGATGAACATTCTGAGAGAACCATCTTTCTTACGCATGAAAAAGACTAGAGTGCCCCATGGGGAAACACTGGGCCTAATGAATCCCTTATCTAAGAGATCTTTTAACTACTCTTTTAACTCCCTAATCTAAACTAAAGCCATTCTGTAGGGAAAAATAGAGATAGGCTGGGTATCAAGAAAAAGATCTATTCTGAAGTTAATTTCCCTCTCGGGAGGAACTCTGGGAAGATATTCAGGGAACACATCTAGAAATACCCTTACTACAGACACTAACTTTTAACTTAAGGTCTCAGAACTAGAGTTCCTGACTCGAACAAGATGGTACGTACACCCCTTAGAAATCATTTTTATTGCCTTAAGATATGAAATAATCTGACCCCTAAGCACTGAAGTACTTCCTCTCTATTCAATAGCTGGTTCATTCGGAAACTGAAACTGGATGACCCTGTTTCTGCATTCAACTAAGGCATAACATAAGTGGAGCCAATCTATGCCAAGAATGATATCAAAATCAGTCATAGCTAACACCACAAGGTCAACTGAGGTGACTTTCTGGGATATTATGACCGAACAGTTCCTGTATGCCTTCTTGACTACAATTTAGACACCTACTGGAGTAGACACTGAGAAGGGTTCTGCTAAAGATTTAGGGCTGACACATGAATTAACAGCTTTATAGGGGTTACAAAAGAAAGTGAAGCTTTGGGATCCAACAAAGCATAAACATGAAGATGAAAGACCTGCAACATATCAGTAACCACATTAGGAGAACTCTCCTGATCCTATCAGGACTAAAGTGCGTACAACCTATTCTAGCGCTGTCCACTAGTCGCACTGGAAGCAGAACCCTATTGAGTTGGGTGACCAACTTAAACTAGAGGACGATTGGACTGGCCTTATTAGCACAGATCCTTTCCCTTCTAAGCAATAAACGGACACTCTCTAACCTTATGCCCTAGCTTACCATACCTAAAATATACATTACTACTAGCATTGCAAACACCAAGATGATTCCTACTACATTTTACATAGAGAGGAATAGTACGATCATTCTTCATACTACCCTGGGACTTAGAGCCTGGTGCTCTATCCCAATTGTCACTCCAAATTTATGGCATTGGCGCACTACTTGAAGATGGAGATGGGGATGAAAATTTCTAATAAAAGTGTAACGCCTAGAGACTGTAGCCTGGGCGTCACACAGTTCTTACGACCTTAAAGGACCATAAGCTAACCCATGACTGATACCTGCTGTGAGCAGTGAATATAATACTGAATATATGCAGAAGAAATCTAAAATTGCCATAAAGTTCTCAAAATACTGAAATAATATTGAGTATACCTGATAATAATATCTAAAAAATAAATAACTATCTAAGCTAGTCTGAAAGCCTCTAACTATCTGAATATAGAGTTGATGGGATGAACCCCCAACTAACTCTGACTAAAATAACTACTGAACTGCTGGAATAAGAAAACTCTGTCCTCGAAATATAATGACTCGCCACTATAATTATTGTTGATAGCCTGAGATTCTAAGTACGATCAAGAACCTAAGCATCTGAACCTATGATATGAGACATCACAGTGAAAAAAAAGAGTATGTGTCAGTACGTGGAATGTACTGGTATGCTAAGTGAGGTAAGTCTAATATACATGGGTTCATATGCATAAGCTGATAATTAACTGAATGAATATCATGAATTAACTGGATGAGAGTACATGCAAAATTGTAACCACTAAACATACTGAACATGCTATAATACGCATATAGATATATATCGTGTATCTGAGATTAAATTGAAACTGAGTGCTCAATTTTGATGGCTGAGTAACAGATAACTGCTTGCCATGGTTCTATAGAACTATCTGAGTTCTTTACTGAATACTGAGACTAAAACTATAATTATGGGAGTGTTCATCTAACCGACATACACGATATAGACTGATTTGGGGTCCAACCTGTGACCTCAGTTGGAAGGGTATTTACACCTTATCATGAGATACTAATAATGTTGGGTCCACCCTAATCTTGTAGGAGGACTCATGAAATATATATATGATTGGGTAAACCTTAGTATGGCATCAGGACGATTTACCTTATGCTGGTTACGTAGTTTTGTAATGCAGGGACTGCTACTAAGGGTCAAACTTATTACTGGAAGGAATGCCCCCATTCCTGGGTTAGCTCACTGCTGAATCCTACTCCTAACTGAATAAACACTGAAATTATCACTATACTGTACTAGGCTTGACTGAACTGACACTGATCAGGTTGACTGACTGAATTGGATTGAGTTTACTGAGTTCTATTAATTGACCGAGTACTAAAGTTGTTGACCTTGTCTAGGACAATTCTATAAGTACTATAACTAAGTAAACAGCTAGATTTTGGGTAATAAATATCCCCAGGACTCTATGGTATAATAGATAAAACATAGCAAATCTTGAAAGCATAGCAATAGTTAATTGTTCCCAATTCAATCACTAAGACATTTTGTAAAACACTTAGAGGTCATGAATTTGAACATGAATAAGAACATATGCTAACATGTCATGATTATACTATCCAATTCACATGGACATTCTATTAAGCACTTGAGGAGCATGAATAATATACATGATAATAAACAACACATAAGCATCATGACTACAACTTAAACTTGCAATTTCAAGAATTTTGGTATGGGAATTTCATCAATCAACAAACATGCTATCTTATGTTCATGAAATTTATAATTAAATCTTGAATTGAAAACCCATACAACAACACAAACACGAATACAACCAAATTTGCGCATGTAAATCATGAAACTGAAAGCTTGTAGATTTGAAAAAGGGTTCTTGAACCCTAAGGTAGGATTAAAACACAAGGATTAATAGCTATGTAAGACCCTACAAAATTCTTTGCTTAATTCAGTCCTTTAATCTTGTTAAGGGATCCCAAACTTAGAATATTCTAGCTAAGTATTCAGACTTAGTGTCATTCTATCCTTCAAAAGTTAGCAATCTTATTTCATGGCATTTACGTCCATTATAGGTGGATATTTAGATTAATTCATGATCACAAATATTAATGGGTGTTCCCGGATAGGTTTTGAATTTTTCAGACCTCGTTTGAAGCACCTTTGGAATCCTAAACCAGTGAATCAATGCGACCTTGGCATGCCACATCGACTATCATATTGATAAATGTTTTC
>JAPEIP010000007.1:12372922-12417008 GCA_026120095.1 Capsicum chinense
CATGTGAGTTAAATTGTGAAAGTATGTTATTTAAACATGTATTCCAGTTCATGTCATGCAAGTGTTTGTTAAAATACCCCAATGAATTAAGAATGATCAAATGCTTAATTTACATATTTCAAGTTTATGCCGTGTCTCTTATTTTATGCTATCGAGTCCTGGGGGTACTTGTATCGGACAATTTAGCTAATTATTTAGAGCCATTGCCTGTCATTGATCAATAACAGTTACGTCACTACCTGTTATAGAACTCAGGAAAACTCAGGAGACTCAGTATTCTTCTAGTCTAGTTCAATACTCAGTCCAGACCTCAGTACACTCAGTCAATTAAAAAAATCCACTAGTTTTAGTTAGTCCACATTCAGTTCAGTGAAATAGTAATATCAGTAATAACTCAGTCCAACTTAGTACAAACTAGAAATCAGTTTAGTGTCTATTCAGTTCAGAGTAAGATTCAGCACCGAGTTAACCCAGGGATGGAGCCATTCTAGCTAGTAGATGATTTGACCCTAAGTATCAATCCCTACATTACAGAACTACATAGCTAGCGTAGGTTGAGATATCTTCCTGCCAGATATTATGTGGGATGATATATCTCATTCGAGTTATCCTGATAGCAAGGGTTGACTAAAGAGATTTCTATCAGAGAGGGTTAATTGACTGAATGTACTGAGGTCTGGACTGAATATTGAACTAGAACAGAAGAATACAGAGTCTACTGAGTTTTCCTAAGTTCTATAACTGGTAGTGACTTAACTGTTATTATTTAATGACAGACAATGGTTCTAGTAGATGATTTGACCCTAAGTATCAATCCCTGCATTACAGAACTACATAGCTATCGTAGGTTGAGATATCTTCCTGCTAGATATTATGTGGGTTGATACATCTCATTCAAGTTATCCTGATAGCGAGGGTTGACTAAATAGATTTCTATCAGAGAGGGTTAACTCATAGCTTGTCCTTACCCGTGCCACGGTATTAACACCCTTCTAATTGGGTTATAGGTTAGACCCTAATCAGTTTAGAGAGGGGCATATTAGTTAGATAATTACCTCCCACAGTCTCAATTTTAGGCTCAGTCTCCGAATATAACTTAGTTCAGTTCTACAGATTTAGGAATATCAGATATAGTCACTCAGCTCAGTACGGAACTCAGCATAGTTCCACAAAATCAGGACTGTCAGATACAGTCATTCATTTATCAATAATTTAGTATTAGTATTCCTTGATATCAGTTAATCAATTTCGGTAATTAGACTTAGTATTCAGTATTATCGCGATCTCACTTATAGTCTACGCATTCATGTATGTACTCTTATTCAGTAATACTTATGTTATTCAATTAGTATTGTTCATACATATGAACCCATGTATTTCAGCCTTCTTCACTGAGCATACCTGTACATTCAAAGTACTGACACATGATTTTTGTGCTATGATGTCTTAAATCATAGGTTCCAATGCACGGGTTCCATAGCGCCCTTAACAGTTCAGATTCTCAGCTTTCAGAGTAGTGGTGAGTCTTCAACGTTCGAGGACATGCTTATTATTTGTATTACTTTAGTTTTATTTTAGTAGATGGAGTTAGTTGGGGGATTTTCCCATCAACTCCATAGTTCAGGCAACTTTAGAGGCTTTTCAGAGTAGAGTACACTCAGACAGTTATTAAATTTATAGCATAGATATTCATTTTGTTATTGTTATACCTTATCAGTATTATTTATAGATTGAACCTTATGGAATGTTTTCACCTAATTTCGCATATTATTTAGTATTATTTTTTTGTTATTGAAGAAAATACTAGTCATAGGTTAGCTAGTGGTCCATCGGGAATATAAGCACCATGAAGCGTCCAAGGTACAAACTCGGGACGTTACAACCTAACATACCTTGATTGTTTATTTCGTGTAGATTGTTGGGGATTTCTTGTGACTTGGACTTAAACTCGATGAAACTAGGGATTTGTAAGAAAATGAGTGAAGTTTTCCCTTTGGGAGGTTTAATTTTGTGTTATGGATTAGTATTTTAAGGGGAAAATGAACCAATTACCCCCATAAACCCGTAACTTAATACATAATTTTCCTCGTGCTGCATCAATGGGGTAAATGCAATCACTAATACATCGTGTCGATGGTGCTGATGCGATAGCCAATGCACCGAGTCTAGATTGCATTGGCTTGTTATGCTGGTCATCCAAATATGACTCAAATGATGTCAAAAAATTTTGAAACTTACCCAAAATTACCTATTGACATCCCTGATCATGAATCAATTTAAAAATTGACAATCGATGGTAAAAAAGATTATAAATAAGATCATCCAATTATTAATTCTAATAATGCCTCTAAGTCTTAACACTTAGCTAAAAATTTTCTAAGTTTGGGACCTCTTTTAGCACGGTATAAAGGACTAAATGACTAGGACTTCACGGGGTCTTACAATATCTCCCCCTTAGAAACATTCATCCTCAAATGAGACTGACTGAACTGAGAGGATCCAAGGAGCTGTACTTACATTGACATGCATAACTGAAGTATGACTGAATTCAGGCGACTTGGCACATGACTGAACTGTTTCATGAATACATGAATGATATGAAAATGTTATGCAGCTGTAACTGAGAATGGAATAGAGTAAATCTAAGGAAGACTGTTACATTAGGCTGATTCTGTGTTTGCAAGGGAAGAGGTAAGGATACTTGCTTTGCATGTCTGCCTCTGCTTCCTAAGTATCTCCCTCAATGGACTAATTTTTAGAAAGAACTATGACCAAAGGAACTTCTTTGTTCCTTAGTTTGTGAATCTGACAATCAACGATTTTGATTGGGACTTTCTCATAAGAGAGACTTTTCTAAACACCTACACACTCTATAAGGACTACAATTGCTGGGTCACCTATGCAGTTCTTTAGTAAGGAGACATGAAACATTGGGTGCACTGAAGCTAAGTATGCAAGTAAATAAAGCTGATAAGCTACTTTACTGAAATGACTCAGAATCCTATACGGACCAACATATCGGGGACTAAGATTCCCCTTCTTACCAAATATTTTCACCCCCATCATGGGAGAGATTTTGAAATACACAAAATTACCAATCTCAAATTCAAGATTTTTCCTTCTCACATCTGTACAAGATTTCTATCAGATCTAGGCTATCTTAAGCCTCTCCCTAATCAACTGTACTTTCTCAAAGTCATCAAACACCAAGTTAGGCCCCACTACCATGGCCTCACATATATCAAACCAACCAATGGGAGATCTACATCTTTTCCTATAAAGATCCTCAAATAGAGCCATCTGGATACTGGAATGATAACTATTATTATACACAAACTTAATCAAAGGTATGTGGTCATCCCAACTACCCTAAAAGTCAATGACACACACTCTCAACATACCTTCTAAAGTCAGAATTACCCTTTCTTCTTGACCATCTATCTGAGGGCGAAAGGTTGTACAGAGGTGGACTTGGCTACCAAGACCCTTTGGAAGGCTTTCCAAAAGTGAGAGGTGAAATACATACCTCTATCAAAAATAATGAATAATGGGATACCGTGTAACCTAACTAGCTCTCTTATATAGAGCCTGGCATAGTCCTCGGCTGAATAAGAGGTATGAACTGGCAAAAAATAGGCTAATTTGGTCATCCTGTCCACAATGACCCTAATCAAATCATGCTGTCGATGAGTACGAAGAGAACCTATCACAACATCTATGCTCACTATCTCCCACTTCCAAATGGGAATACTGAACTCCTGCATGGACCCACTAGGCTTATAATTTTCAATCTTAACCCGCTGACACGTGAACTTAGCTACAAACTCTTCAATATCTCTCTTCATCCCGTTCCATCAATAGACTTATTGTAAGTCATAGTACATCTTAGTGGCCCCTGTTTGAATAGAGTAACGCGTACCATGCGCTTTATCAAGAATTCATTGCCTCATGCCATCCACACATGGAACACATAGCCTACCTTGGCAATACAGTAGACATCTCTCCCTTAGGAGAATACGTCTACTTTCTAGACTCTGTCTAACTCTTTTAGCTTAACTAAACTGGGATCTTTTTCCTACTTTTCTTTCACCCTGGACACTAATGGAGACTCTGAACTATTCTACACCCAAACACTAACCTCAACCGAATCAACCAAATAGACACCTAGTCTGGCAAGCTGATAAACTTCCTAACTAACTTCTTCTTACCATCCTCAACGTGAGCAACACTACCAATGGACAACCTACCGAGGGCATCTGTCACTACATTGGCCTTGCCTAGATAATACTGAACACTTATGACATAGTTTTTCAGCAACTCTAAAAACCTCCTCTAATGCAAGTTCAGGTCTTTCTAAAAAAATATACACTACTGGATTTTGTGTTTTGGGAAACACATCAACATGTACCCCATACAAATAGTACCTCCAAATGTTTAAGGTAAACACAATAGCTGCTAATTGAAGATCATGGGTGGGATAATTCTCTTCATGGGGCTTAAGATGTCTAAAGGCATAGGCGAAAATCTTACCCCTTTGTATTAAAACATACCTCAGGCCAACTTTGGAAGCATTACAATATACAACAAATCCATTTGAACTATCGATCAAAGTCAAAATTGGCCTGTAGTGAGTCGAGTCTTCAACTCCTGAAAACTCATCTCATAAGAATCTGACCTTTGGAACTTGACTTTCTTTTGAGTCAATCTAGACATAGGGAATGCGATACATGAAAATCATTTAACAAACCATCGGTAATAGCCAACCAAACCCAAGAAATATCTAATATCTGATAGAGAGATGGGTCTGGGCCAATTTCTCACTGCTTTGGTCTTTTGAGGATCAACTCTAATGCCATTACAAGAAATAATATGACCAAGGAAAGCTAATGATCTTAGCCAAAACTTGCATTTATTGAATATGGCAAATAACTGATGGGCTCTAATAGACCGTAATACTATTCTAAGATGGTCTGTGTGATCATGTTCATTACGGGAGTAGACAAGAATGTAATCAATAAAGACTATGATGAAAATGTCCAAGTACTTCTTGAACATGTGGTTTATCATGTTCATGAAAGCTACTGGGGCATTGGTAAGACCAAATGACATGACTAGAAACTCGAAGTAACAATATTGGGTTTTGAAAGCTATTTTTAGAATGTCATATTCTATGACTCTGAGCTGATGATATCCTGATCTGAGGTCTATCTTAGAAAAGTAACTGTCACCCTGAAGTTGGTCAAATAAGTCATCGATTCTAGAAAGTGGGTACTTATTCTTAACTATGACTTTGTTTAAATTATAGTAGTTTATACATATTTTAAGGGAACTGTCTTTCTTTCGTACAAATAGAACTGGTGTACCCCAAGGGGACATGATGGGCCTAATGAACCCTTTATCTAAGAGGCCCTTCAACTATTCTTTCAACTCTTTAAGTTTAGTTGGAGCCATTCTGTATGTCGGAATAGGGATGGGCTGAGTATCAAGAATAAGGTCTATTTCAAAGTCAATTTCCCTTTCAGAAGGAATATTAAAAAGATCTTCAGGAAAAATATCTGGAAATTCACTAATGGTAGGAAATGTCTCAAGATTTGAGGCCTTAGATCTATAGTCTTTGACTCACATGAGATAATAGACACACCCCTTGGATGTCATTTTTCTTGCTCTAAGGTATGCAACAATTTGACCCTTAAGTGTTAAGGTACTATCCCTCTATTCTAGGACAGATTCTTTTGGGAATTGAAAATAGACAACTCTAATTCTACAATCAACTAAGGCATAGCATAAATGGAGCCAACCTATGTTGAGAATGACATCAAAATCCATCACCTCTAACTCTACTAAGTTTGTTGAGATCACTTTCTAAGACACCATAACCAAATAGTTCTTGTATACCCGTCGGGCTATGATAAACTTTTCCAGTGAGGTAGAGACTGAAAAAGGCTCTATTAGGATTTTGGGATTGACTCCAAAGTTGACAGCTATAAAAAGTGTTACATAAGACAAAGAAGCTCCTGGATCTAACAAATTATAAGCATGTAAATGGTAAACTTGTAACGTACTAGTGACCACATCAGGATAACTTTCCTAATCCTATCAGGATTTGAGTGCCTAGAGCCTGTTTGGGCGTTTCCCACTGGTGGCACTAGAAGTAGTACCCTATTGATATGGGCGGTTAGAATGAACTGGGGGGGTGATTATGTAGACTGTATGAACCCACCTAAGGACCCTTTATAATTCTATGACCTAGTTTACCATACCTGAAACACACGTCGCTGCTAGCCCTAAAGACACCCTGATGATTTCTGCTATATTTCTGGCAGAGAGGATTTGTTCGAGCACTTCTAACACTACCCTAAGATTTAGAGCTTAGCACCCTATCCTTATTACCATTTCTGAATTTAGGCACTTGAGTAATGGCTGAGGACAGATCTGGGACTAAAGATTTTGGGCAAAACTAAGGACGATTACCACCCTTCAATTTTGGCTAAGTAAAGTTGAAGCTACCTATTGTATCCATCTTGTTCTCCTTCCCTTTATCCTTAGTATTCTTCTACTCAATCTATTGAGCATTCAAACCTATGACATAATACATCATAGCATGAAGAAAGTATATGGCTAGTACTTTAAATGTACTGGTATATGAGATAAGGTCAGGCTAAAATGCATAGGTTTATGTGCATGAAATAATAACTGACTGAATAGCATGATATAATGATTGACTAAATAATATAAAATATCTGATGCATAATAAGCATGAAAGCTATAAAATATGAGAATGCATGACCAAGTATATACATGATGCTGAAGTAACCTATAAACTAAAATACTAAAATCTAGTAACTAAATAACTGATAAACTGCATACTATGGTCACACAAACCTAAACTGATATCTATACTGAACTGAGACTGTGGAAGATATCATCTAACTGGCATGGCCCAATTTGAGCTAATCGGGGTCCAAACTATAACTCCATTTGGAAGGGTGTCAGTACTGTGCCACGGGTACTACCACTAGCTATGTGGATCCACTAAACTGGGGTCTCAAAGGACTAGAAAGTCAATCTTAAACTTGTACCTGACCCCTAAGAGAATGTCAGTCCTAAACTGATGGGTGACATGTTTTTTATAGTATTGATAGATGACATCCTTTTGTACTCCCATAGTGAGGATGACCATGTAGATCATCTTAAAGTTGTCTTACGAACTCTTAGAGACCATTAATTGTTCACCATATTCAGCAAGTGTAAATTTTGGCTAAGATCAGTAGCCTTTCTTGGTCATATTATTTCCGCTGATAGCATTAGAGTCGATCCCTAAAAGACAAAATCCATAAGGAATTGGCCTAGACCTATCTCTCTGTCAGATATTAGAAGTTTTTTGTGTCTAGCTTGTTATTACCACCATTTTGTTGAAGGTTTATCTTCTATCGCGTCTCCTATGTCTAGATTGACCCAAAAAGAAGTTAAGTTCCTATGGTAGATTCCAGTGAGAAAAGTTTTCACGAATTGAAGACTCAACTCACTTCAGCCCCAGTTCTAGCATTACCTGATGATACAAATGACTTTGTTCTTTATTTTTATGCCTCTAGAGTTGGTTTGGGTTATGTGTTGATGAAGAGAGGTAAGGTCATAGCCTATGACTCTAGACATTTAAAGCCTCATGAAAAGAATTACCCAACCCATGATCTTGAATTAGCTATTGTGGTGTTTGGATTGAAAATCTAGAGACATTATCCGTATGGTGTACAGTATGTATTTACTCAGAGGGAGTTTAATCTCCATTAGAAAAGCTAGTTGGAGTTGTTGAAGGACTATGATATGAGTGTGTTGTTTTATTCGGGCAAGGCCAATGTAGTGGCAGACACCTTTAGTAGATTGTCTATGGTCAGTTTTGCTCATGTAGAGGATAATAAGAAAGAGTTAGCTCGAGAAGTTCATTATTTGGATAGATTGGATGTTAGGTTGGTTGATTTAGCTGAAGGGAATGTTTGGATATAGAGTAGTTTTGAATCTTCTCTAATTTTTGAAGTGAAGGAGAAACACGATAAGGATTATAGTTTGGTCAAACTGAAGGAATCAGTTAAAGACCAAAAAGTAGAGATTTTCTCCCAAGGGGGGGGAGGGTGTGTTAAGATACCAGAAATGATTATGTGTACCTTGTTTTGATGAGTTGAGATAGATAATTATGGATAAGGCACATGGTGAACATTATTCTATCCACCTAGGAGCCACCAAAATATACCGCGACTTGTAGGAAATCTAATGGTGGAATGGTATAAAGTAAGATATAGTAGAGTTCGTAGCTAAATATGAAACTTGTCAACAGGTTAAGGTGGAACACCAAAGACCTGGTGGTACATTGAAAGAGATTAATATCCCCACTTAGAAGTGGGAAGAGCTGAATATGGATTTGCTGACTGGTTTACCCCAATCGCGACATCATCATGATTCGATTTGGTTTATTATAGACAGATTGATTAAGTAAGCACATTTCTTGCTAGTTCATACATTCTATACAATTGAGGATTATGCTAAGTGGTATATCTATGAGTTAGTCAGACTGCATAGAGTCCCCTTGTCTATTATCTCATATAGGGGTACTCAGTTTACTTTCTAGTTTTAGAGATCTTTTCAGAAGGGTCTTAGTACCCAAGTTTATCTTAGTTCAGCTTTCAACCCTCAGACAGATGGTCAAGTAGAGAGGACCATCCAAATGTTAGAGGATATTTTGAGAGCTTTCTCTCTTGATTTTAAAGGTAGCTGGGATGAGGATTTGCCATTGATTAGGTTTTCTTATAATAACAATTATCCTGCTAGCATTTAGATGGCTCCATTTGAGGTTCTTTATGGGAGGGGATGTAGATCACCCATTGGTTGGTTTAAGGTCGGTGAGGTCCCTTTGCTTGGGCTTGATGTAGTGTTTGAATTTATGGAGAAAGTTAAGTTGATTAGAGAAAGATTAAAAATAGCTCAGAGTCGTCAAAAATCCGACGCAGGTATGAGAAGAAGGGACCTAGAGTTTGAGGATGGTGATTTAGTGTATCTAAAGATTTCACCCATAAAAAGGGTGAAGTGATTTGAAAAAAAAAGAAAACTCAGTCCCTGGTATGTTGGCCCCTATAGAATTGTGAGTCGTGTTGGGAAAGTAGCTTATGATCATGATTTTCCTGCAGAATTGTCAGTCGTTTATCCTGTGTTTCACGTCTCTATGCTTAAATAGAGTATCGGTTACTACACTATTTTAGTTCCTTTAGAAAGCTCAGATATTTAGAATAGTATTTCTTATAAAGAGATTCTAGTTGAGATTCTAAATCAACAAATCCATAGACTAAGGAACAAAGAAGTTCCCCTGGTCAAAGTTCTTTGGATGAATCAGACTTTTGAGGGTGCCACTTGGGAAGCAGAAGTAGATATGCGAGCTAAGTACCCTCACCTTTTCTCTGCAAACTTAGATGTAGCCGAAGGTAACACTCATCCTTGATTTAGTTCTTTTCTAATCATATATTCAGCTATGTAGTTGTCCTCATGTAAGTTCATACACACAGATTACTCAGAAGCTTACAATGATTTAGATTCAGTAGCTTAGTTCTTTAAGTTGTGCATTCTATCTTATATTCTCAGATTCCTCATAAATTTCAACTTAACTAGCCACATTCGAGGATGACTGTTCCAAAGGAGGAGATATTATAATACCACACAATTTTTCTAGCTTAAATTCGTCCCTAGAATGTTAAGGGATAGCTTCCTAAAACAAATACTATTTATTTCATGTGGAATTCCTTTGATTTTACTTTTCATTACATAGGAAATTGAATTAGCTTTCCTACGATATAAGATTTGCATAAATTCGATAACTGGGTAAGAAGTTATGTCTATTTTAAGTTCCAGTCAAAAACACCATCATTCGGACCCTTAGCGCGTCGCGGAGCGGTGTAAATTCCCAATTGTTCCATTCCAGAGGCCCTCCACGATATTGGTGCATTGCGTAGAGGGTGAATTTCCTGTGTGTTAATTTCTAGAGATCCAGCTTGATAATGGCGCATCACGCCATATGCCAAAATGGCATTCCAAAGGGGCATCGCGATACCTTCATGTCGCAGAGTCTTCGTAGTTTCCTTTTATCAATTGCCAGTGAGCCACCACGATTATGGCACATCATGGTGGCAACCCAAATCAAAAAAATTTATGTTTTCCAGTTTTGTTTAAAAGTTTAAAGGGGGTATTTTGGTAAATCCTCAACCCCCAATCCGTCCACAAACAAAAAATTTATCATAGTTGAGCACTTTATGCTCCATTCATCATTCTTTCTCAAGTAAAAGCCCTAAGTCTCATACTTCCTTTCCAAGAAAGTCAAAATTTCCTCCATTAATCCTCCAAGATAATTCAAGATTGAAGGTTCCCAATACAAGAACACTAAGAATTCATTTCCAAAATATCAATAAGGATCCAAGATTCAAGTTCTTGCAACTAGATCATCAATTTAGGTGTGTGGGGTTTGAAGAAGGATAATTCTTTCATCCTTGTGCCCAAAACTTTATTTTACTTACAAATTTACTGCAATTTATGTGATTTTCCATGAAATTTAAGTTATGGTTCATACCCATTACTGATATTTACAAACTTGTGATATTTTCAATGATTTAAAAGTTGAATTCTCTGCTTATGTTTATATTCTCATGCATATTACTGAAATTTCCAGAATTTGGATTGTTTTATCAACATTTACCTCATTAAGCATGATTATTATGATGGTTTATTATGAGATTGATACATGGGTTACTACCCTAAGGAATATTATTATTTCATGAAAGATGGTGCTTTAACCATCTTATGAGCAGATTATTTTCAATTTTCCAGAAAATCTTTGATCTTTTGATCATTAGTTTTACTTTGGACAGCTTATAGAACTCAGATTTACATTATTTGCAGATTTACTCAGATAAAGGCATAACTGATTTTCATATAAATACTTATGCTAGTTTTAAAAGTGGATTTCCAATGGTTTGAGCATACAAATTTAAGAGGGAGTAGTATTTAGCACCGAGCGGGAAGTGCGGGATTAGCGCGCCTTATTTTCCACAGAACTACATAGCCAACACAGGTATAGACTTAGATTATCTCCATTAATATAGATGACATATTTAGGTTATGATCGATCACATGGATTAGGTTATACTCCCTGGCAAGAGTATGATACCTCTCCCCAATGTGAGGTTTCCTCCTTAGGAGGTCAAGACATTGAACTCCATGTAGCTCACATGGTTTAATTAGGTTAAGAGAACCTCCATTTAGATAAAGAGTTTTCCCTAACAATTTTAAAAGTTATTCTCCCTACAGTCTAACAGTTAAGAATATATTCGCTAAAGCTTTGAAAGAACTCCCTTGCAAAATAAGTTTTTAGATATGATTTAAGAATAAGAACAGAATACAAATTTTAGAACTAAGTGTTATGGATCACAAGATTTATACTATAAATTTTACTATTCTTGATTATGATCTTTAGCTTTTAGATTTACTCAAGCCTACGTGAGTCATTTATATTTAGAATGCATGATTTCATAAACTGTGATGTTATTGCTTACTCATGTATACACCCCCATATACTCACTACATCCTCAAAGTACTGATCCATATATATGTCTATGTGCTACATTGTCTCATAATATAGGTTCAGGTGCTCAGTCTCAGTAGTATGAGTGATTTTCGAGCATCGCATCTACATTCCCGCAGTTGGTGAGTCCTCATAGTTCGGGGACTTAGTTGCTTACACTTTCAGTTTATTAGTAGATATTCCTCATTTTACTTTAGACAGTTTGGGTCAGCTGGGGCCTATCTTAGTGAATACTAAATTCAGATAGTAGAGGCGTGTCGGAATAACTGATTTTGTATACAAATTTTATTTTAGTACTTAGATTTTTAGCATTTGCTTTATCAGTTTTTCGAGATTAGTATGATTCAGATATACCCAGATGATTCAAATAGTTTTCCGCATATATCATAATTTTTCATTGATATTTTCCCCTATTTTGAGATTCAGATTTAGAAAAGGCAGCCAAGGTTAGCTCAGGACTACTTGTGTTTGAAGCATCATGCGGCATCCCGAAAACTAGATTTTGGGGCGTTACAATTTAACTAAGCAAGACAAATGATCATGATAACTAGCTGGATGGAAATGCTCATGGTTTATCTGAAACCATTCTAAAAATACTGAAACTACGGAAACAGCTAAGTATCGGGTATTCATAACCCCAACATGAAATGTAACTAATGATAAGTCATAAAAAATCTAAAGAGAACCATAATAAGGAATTATTGCTCAAACTCAATCTTTTAGACATTTCATCAAATACTTGAAATTCATGAACATAAGCATGGGAAAGATTAAAACCTTAGAGAATAACATAATTATAATACTAAAACCATAAGTTAGGGATTTAACATGGAATTTTCATCATTCAAACATGTAAGGACTTCTTTCAATGAGAAACACTTGTAAACATCATGTATAATCGAAATTCATAAAAGCTTTATAGATATGGCACATTGTAAACATGCAAATTCATGATTGAAAATATAAAAATAGGTTCTTGGACTCCATGGGTGAAAGAAATTCATGGATGAACATCAGACATACCTTGAATCATAAATCTTGAAAGATTTCTAGGAGTTGTTGGGTTAGGATACTTGAATTCTTGGATTTTCTTGAAGAGCATGTAATTGAATTTGATGTTCTTGGGAGAGAGTTAGGGTTTCGTTGATAGAAATTGGAGAAGAATGGACAAATAATCCCCAAATTATCGATATAAGTTGGGTTATGACAACCTGGATTGAGGGGAAAAGATGCTACTGCCCCTCAGATATTTAAACTAGTAACTGGAATGCTGATTAAAAGAGCACTACGATGCGCCAAGACCCCCATTGCTATACCCACCACGACGTTCCACTATCACGGTGAGGTTCTCAAATTGAAATTCAAACGTACCCCAATCCTCATTTGAAAAATCCAAAACTTCCCCAAGATATGCTCCTTACACCCCTGAACATGAATTAACTCAAAAACCAACATCTCGGGGTCGGAAAGACTCATTTAAAAATCCTCAAAGTTAAGAGGACAAAAATATGACTAAGTCCCCAACACTTACTTAAATTTTCTATCTTTTAGCCTCTTATACATGCAACTAGGAGCTGAATTGAGTAAGAAAACTATGGAGTATTATATTCTATTTGAGGAAAATCAATTTTTCTTGGAAAAATCTCCTTTTGATTGTTGAAAGTAGACTCACTTGCAACAATATTTTTCTTGATCTTACTAAGAAATGGAGTGAAACAATCAAAATTAAAAAAAGGTTTAAAAAGAACAACAAGGCTACTCTCTTCTAATAATTTAGGACTCTTCTGAGTAGGAGTAGAATCAAATGTGGGTGTAGAAGACATGATTCATGTCTAAGTAAAATAAAAGAATAAATTGAATAAATAATGTAACTGAATAAAAATAATTTCTAAATTGAAACAAAATTCAAACCCCAAAAGCAAAAATTAGTTAAGAAAGACCAAAGATGATACATCAAAAAAAAATCAACCTAGAGAATTAATTTATAGATGATTTAAAAATAATATATTAAAGGAAGATGCACGTGTTAATAGGCTAAAAATATTTTTTCAATAGAGAGTTATAGAGAAACATGTAACTTTTCTGAAAAAGAAAAAGAAAAGATAAATAGTATAGATAAATTATTGACCAGATTTTACTTCTGCCATAATTATCAACATAGTTATTTGGGCAATTTCTCTAAAAGTGACAAAATAGTTTGAAAATGAGGTGTAGGTGAATCAAGTCTTAATAATTGAGTTTAGGTGACAATCACTTTATTAGTGATTAAGAAAATTGAAAAAGTTTGAGAATAGCCTAAAAGTTTTTTAATTTACACTTTGATCTAAATATTGATCTAATATAACTAGAAACGGAAGAAATAAAAACGTGCATTTTCTCTCTCTTTGATATTTTTGTTGTTCATTGTTGCTATTGCTTTATTCATCATCTTGCGCTTCATTATCATCATCTTCTTCTGCTTCATCATCATCTTCTTCTTCTTGTTTACCATTGTTGTTGTTATTACCGCTACTACTGCTACTAGACTAATTTCATAGGTAAATTTTAGTTTCATACATCACTTTGGCATTATTTTATAGGTGACGTTTGTAAGTAAAATTATGATTTTTAGCTGAATTTCTCATATGGGTACACTACTATTGTGCTATTTTTAAAATAATGGATAGAACCCGAAAATGAATGCAACATAAAAGCCATCTGTTTCAACAAATCACTCATCTGTTGCATTAGATAAGTCATCTGTAATAATGGAAAACTCATATGTTGGATTCATGTTTATGGTTATATAATGTTGTAAAATTAATAGAACAAATGGTTTATCTGTTGCAATAGATGATTTATCCATTGCAATAGAGGAGCTACTCACCTATTGCAATAGAACCTGAACTCGTGTAAGACCCCACAAAATCCTAAGCTTAATTCAGTCCTTCAAAGCTTGTTAAGGGTATCAGACTTAGAAGATTTTAACTAAGTATTCATACTTAGAGTTATTTTAGCCTTCATAGTTGGCGATCTTATTTTGTGACCCTTACGACTATTAAATGTCGATATTAAAGTTGCTTTATGATCAGGAATATCAGTAGGTGTTCTCAGACGAGTTTCAGATTTTTCAAACATCATTTAAAGCACGTTTGGGAGTCCAAACTAGTGTATCGATGCAATCTAAATGCGCCGTATCGCCTATCGGTGTCAATAAATAATTTCCCCAGCTCACAGTGCAATTTCTAATGAATCGATATGGACTCGATGCAGCGCATCGACCATCACATCGATCCCATTAATGTAATATATTGGTCATCACATCGATCCAATCGACGTAGCATGTTGGTCTGCGCGTCGCTAGGCCAGTTTTCAATCATTAAAAAGCCGCATCCTCAAGGGTATTTAGGTTATTTTTCCATATTTATCATCCCCCAAAACACGAGATTTTGCCATTTTAGAGGTAAAATCCATTCACTATTCTCAAATTACTCAAAAGCAAAACCCTAGGAGATTTAATTTCAAATTTAAGATTCAAGAACTCCCCATCAACCTTAGTCAATTCAAGTACTCAGGAATGTGAAGTGTTCTTCCAAGGTTTCCTTAGGCCCTTGGAGTCCAAGAAACTCTTTTAAAACTTTAAGTAGTTTGATTTCATGATTTCCATGATTGGATTTAAGTGTATTTATGATATAAAGTTAATTTTGTTTCTAATTTATGGTATATTATAAGTTTCATGTGGACTTGATTATCAGGTGTGTAGCATCATGTGGATTCATATTGAAGCCATTGAATTTCTAAATTTGGGAATTGATGTTATGATGCCTACATGTTGTTTAGTATCATGTGCATATTGGTGCTCCCCAAGTGGTTGTTAAAATGCTCATGTGAATTAATAAATAGGGAAAAATCATGGCATGCTAGTTTATCTGTAAACTTATCCTTACAAGTGTTTGATAAAATGTCTCTATGTATGAGTTATGAACAAGTGCACAGTGTTATGATTTTCAAGTTTGCTCTATGCTTTACTTTTCATGTACCGAGTCCTGGGGTATTCAATACCCAAAAATTTAGCTGTTTACCTAGAGCTACATTAGTTATAGAACATTCTCACTAGTGTTACAAACAGTAGTACTCAGTAATCATTCATAGTCTCAGTTCAGTATTCAGTTCAGACCTTAGTAAACTCAGTCAGTTAACCAAATTCAGTAGTACTCTATTAGCTAGTAGAACCCAGTGAACTCAATTCAGTTTAGTTAGGTAATACATTAGTGACAGTTCAGTCAAGCTAAGTATGGACTAGAAATTAGTTCAGTGTGTATTCAGTTGAAAGTAGGATTCAGCACCAAGCGAACTCAAGGATGAGGGCATTCCAGCCAACAGAGGGTTTGACCCTTACTAGTAATCCCTGCGTTATAGAGCTACATAGCCAGTGTGGATTGAGATATCTTCCTGCCTGAATAGGGTTAATACATCCCGTACAAGTTTTTCTTCCAGCGAGGGTTGATGAAATAACTTCTTATCAGAGAGGGTTAACTTACAGCTTGTCTTTACCTATGGCACGGTACTGAACCCTTCTAATTGGGGTTATGGGTTGGACCCTAATCCATTTAGAGAGGGGTATATCAATTATATGATTACCACCAACAAATTCAATTTCAGTCTCAGTATAGAACTCACTTTTGTTCTATAGAATCAAGACTATCAGATACAGTCACCCAGCTCAGTATAGAATTTAGTTCAATTCTACAGAATTAGGACTGTCAAAAACAGTTACCCAGTTATCAATCAGGAGTCAGGACTATTAAAAACAATCACTCAGTTATCAGTATTACAGTATCAGTAAATTCAGATATCAAATAATCAGTATTTAGAACTCAGTAACCAGTGTTAATTTGATCTTAAACACAATTTATGTATCCACGTATGTTCTCTAATTAAGTTATGTTCATGCATATGAACCTATGCATGTCAGCCTACCTCACTTAGCATACCAGTATATTCAATGTATTGATTCATACCTTGCTTTTTCACTATGATATGTTATATCATAGGTTCAGACGTATTAGCTCCTGGCTGTACTTAGCAGTCCAGCCTATTAGCAACAGACTTAGTGGTGAGTCCTCATAGTTTGAGGATAGAGTATTATTTTAGTATTTTAGTATAGTTTTCAATAGTCAGAGTTAGTTGGGCCTTGTCCCATCAAATCCATAATTCTGACAGTTAGAGGCTTTCAGACTAGAGTATTTTAGATGGATGTTTTAGTGTTTAGTATTCAGTTTTCAATATTCAGCATTAGTCTTTCAGTTATGAACCTTATGGCATTTTCAGCCTAATTTTCACACATATTTCAATTATATTATTATTATTATAGTATTGTTATTATTCAGTGCTCAAAACATATACTAGTCATGGGTTAGCTTGTGGTCCTTCGGGGTTGCTAGCACCATGTCGCATCTAGGGTACAGACTCGGGGCATTACAAACTTGGTATCAAAGCCTAAGGTTCAACAGATTCCTAGGAAATCTGAAAGCAGTGTCTAGCATAGTCTTATGCATGGGTGTGCAGTGCACCACACTTATGGATATAAGTCTATTAGATGTCTTTTGAGAAGTTTCCCTTCTTTTAGTATTCATGTCGTGTGAGTGAGCATGAGCTCAAGATAAACTCCCAGTCGAATTATTTCCCCTTTTATTTATAGAACATTCTTCCAAACTAATGGAAGAGGAATGAGAGGTCATCCAATACATCAGCCTGTCCAGCCAGATCCTCTGGATAAGCATGTCTCCCATGTGGAATTCAGAGCAGCTTTCACCACCCTAGCTCATTCTGTGATAAACTAGAATAAACGAATAGATTCTATTCTGGCCAAACTAGTGGTCAATACTACTGCATCTAGGATTCAGGACTTCACTTGGATAAACCTTCCATTTTTTACTGGGTCAAATTTAGATGAAAAACCAAAGAAATTTCTTGATCAGGTAAAGAAGGTTATAAATTATGGGGGTGACCGCTAGTGAGAGTGTTGAGTTATTTGCATATCATTTATAGGATATGGCTCACTCATGGTTCAAATAGTTAAAAGTAGAAAGGGCTACAGATATAGGGCCCATAGAATAAGAGGAGTTTGTTATTGCTTTTCTGGATAGGTTCTTCCCGCTAGAGTTGAGAGAAGCAAAGGTTTTAGAGTTTATTAATTTGAAGTAGGAAAACATGACAGTATAAGAGTATTCTTAAGTTTACTCAGTTAGCTAGATATGCTCCTCAGATAGTAGCAGATAGTAGATTTAAGATGAGTAAGTTTGTGTTTGGTGTGTCTAACAGTGTGGTCAAGGAGTATAGGACAACAGTGTTAATTAAGAATATGGACATATCCAAGCTCCTGGTCCATGATTAGTAGATAGAAGAGGCTAAGAATAAAGAGAAGGAGAGGGAGAAAAAGAGATCTAGAATAGGTAGTTTTACCTTCACTCAGCCTAAGTCAGAGGGTGGAAATCATTCTTAGTTCCACCCAAAATCTTTAGTCCCAGAGTAGTGTTAGTAGTGCCCAAACAAATCCTATCTACTAGAAGTGTGGTAGAAATCATTAGGGTATCTTCAGAGCTGGCAGGGATGTATATTTTAGATATGGCAAGCCAGGCCACAGGTCATACAGTGTCCTCGGGTGAGTTTGCAGAGTCAGCATAATTATCCTCCAACTCAATTCGGTCGCCCAAATTAGCAGGGTGCCGCTTCTAGTGCCACCAGTAGGCAATGCCCAAACAGACTCTATGCACTTCAGTCCCGACAGGATCAAGAAAGTTCTCCTGATGTGGTCACTGGTACGTTACAAGTTTATCATTTTCATATTTATGCTTTGCTAGATCTATGAACTTCTTTGTATTTTGTAAATCCTTATATAGTTGTTGACTTTGAAGTCAGTCCTAAAATTCTAGCAGAGCCTTTCTCAGTCTCTACCCTAGTGGGCAGATTTACCATAACCCGGCGGGTATACAGGAACTGACCGGTTATGGTATCTCAGAAAGTCACTTCAGCAGGTTTAGTAGAATTAGAGATGACATATTTTGATGTTATTCTCGACATGGATCATCTTCATTCATGATATGATTCAGTTGAATACAAAAATAGAATTGTCCAATTTTAGTTTTTGAATGAACCTGTCCTAGAGTGGAGGGGTGGTACTTCATAACTTAAAGGCCAGCTTATCTCCTACCTTAGGGCAAGGAAATTGACATCTAAGGGATGTGTCTACCCTCTAGTCCAATTCCAATACTCTAGTTCAGAATCACCTACTCTTGAGTCAGTATCAGTAGCATATGAATTTCCAAATTTGTTTCCCAAAGTTCTTTCTGGAGTTTCTCTTGAGAGGGAAATTGACTTCAAAATAGATCTTTTTCCAGATACCTAGCCCATCTCTATTCTTCCATAGAGAATGGCTCCAGCAAAACTCAAGGAATTAATAGAACAGTTGAAGGATCTCCTAGATATAGGATTTATCAGACCCAACATATCCCCATGGGGTGTACCAGTTCTATTCATGCATAAGAAAGACAGTTCTCTCAGAATGTGTATAGACTACCATCAGCTAAATAAAGTCATGATGAAAAGCAAGTATCCACTTCTCAAAATCGATGACTTATTTGACCAACTTTGAGGTGCCAGTTACTTTTCTAAGATAGACCTCAGATCAGGCTATCATCATCTCAGAGTCAGAGAATATGACATTCCAAAAATATCTTTCAAAAATCGGTATGGTCACTTTGTATTCCTAGTTATATCATTAGGTCTCACCAATGCCCCAGAAACATTCTTGGACTTGATAAACTGTGTGTTCAAGTAGTAGTTGGACATGTTCGTCATAGTCTTTATTGATGACATTCTTGTCTACTCCCATAGTGAACATAATCATGCAAACATCTTAGAATAGTGTTACAGACTCTTAGAAACCATCAGTTGTTTGCCAAATTTAGTAATTGCAAATTTTAGCTAAGGTTCGTAGCCTTCCTTAGTAATATAGTCTCTGGTGATGACATTAGAGTGGATTCTCAAAAGACCAAAGCAGTAAAAAACTATACAAAGACCATTTCTCCAATAGATATAAGGAGTTTCTTGGGTTCGGCTGGCTATTACTGATGGTTTGTTAAGGGATTTTTGTGTATTCAATCCCCTATATCTAGATTGACTCAAAAGATAGTCAAATTCCAATGGTCAGATTCTTGTGAGAAGAGTTTTCAGGAGTTGAAGACTCAACTCTCTACAACTCCAGTTTTGACTCTACCAAAGGGTTCAGATGGGTTTGTGGTATATTTCGATACCTCCAGAGTTGGTTTAGGGTGTGTTTTGATATAGAGAGGTAAGGTCATACCCTATGCCTCTAGATAGCTTAAGCCCCATGAGAAGAACTACCCCACTCATAATCTTGAGTTAGTAGCTATAGTATTTACCTTACAGATTCAGAGGCACTATTTGTATGGTATATATGTTGTTGTGTTCAAAGATGATAAGAGCCTTCATTATGTGCTCTCTCAGAAAGACCTAAACCTCTGTCAAAGAAGGTGGTTGGAGTTGTTGAAAGACTATGACATGAGTTTTCTGTATCATCCAGGCAAGGCCAATGTAGCGGCTGATGCTCTTAGTAGGATGTCTATGGGTAGTCTTGCTCACGTGGAAAAGTATAAGTAAAAGTTAGCTCAATAAGTTCATCATCTTGCCCGACTAGGTATTTGATTAGTTGATTTAACAGAAGGTAGTATATAGGTGTAGAGTAGTTCAGAATCATCTCTAATTTCTGAGGTGAAGAAAAACTAGGACAGAGATCCCAATCTAGTTAAGTTGAAAGATTTATTCAGAGATCAGAAAGTGGAAGTTTTATCCTAAGGGGGAGATGGTGAATTGTGTTTCCAAGGTCGGCTATGTGTGCCAGGTGTAGATGACTTGAGGTAGTGGATTCTTGCAGAAGTGCATGGTGCGCCCTACTTTATTCATCCAGGGGCCACTAAGATGTACCATGAATTGCGGGAAGTTTATTAGTGGAGTGGGATGAAGAGAGATATTGCAGAGTTAATAGCTAAATGCTCAACATGTCAGCAGTTTAGGATTGAACATCAGAAGCCTAGTAGGTCCATGCAGGAGTTCAGTATTCCCCTATGGAAATGGGAAGATATGAACATGGACTTTGTGATGTGTTTGCCTCTTACTTATCAACAACATTATTCAGTTTGGGTCATTATAGATAGGATAACCAAATTAGCTTATTTCCTACCTGTCTATACCTCTTATTCAGCCAAGGATTATACCAAGTTCTATGTTAGAGAGTTGGTCATATTGCACAGAGTTCCATTATCCATCATCTTAGAGAGAGGTACCCCAATTACCTTTTATTTCTAGAAAGCCTTCAAAAAGGGTCTTGGTACCTAAGTTGACCTCAGTACAACCTTCCTCCCTCAGACAGACGGTCAAGTATAAAGGACCATTTAGACTTTGGAAGATATGCTAAGAACGTGTGCCATTGACTTTAAGGGTAGTTTGGATAACCACTAGCCCTTAATTGAGTTTACATATAACAACAGTTATCATTCTAGCATCCAAATGGCTCCATTTGAGGTGCTTTATGGGGGGAGATATAGATCTCTTATTGGTTGGTTTGAAGTGGGTGAGTTTGTAGTGGTAGTTCCTGACTTTGTATTTGATACCTTAGAAAAACTTCAGTTGATCAGGGAAAGGCTTAAGACAGCTTAGAGCCAACATAAATCGTATACTGACATGTGCAGAAAGGATCTTGATTTGAGATTGGTGACTATGTGTATTTGAAAATCTCTCCTATGAAAATAGTGAAGAGGTTTGGCAAGAAGGGGAAGCTCAGTCCCCGATATGTTGGTCCTTACCAAATTCTCAATGGTTTCGAAAAGGTAACTTACGAGCTTGAGTTTCCTTCAGACTTTGCTTCAGTGCACCCAGTGTTTTATGTCTCCTTGCTAAACAAATGCATAGGTGACCCAATAGTTGTAGTCCTTGTAGAGGGTATAGATGTTTAAAACAACCTCTCTTATAAGGAAATTCCAGTCGAAATCCTTGATTATCAGATTCGCAAACTAAGGAAAAAAATAGTCCCTCTAGTCAAAGTTCTTTGGCGGAATCAGTCCATTGGAGGAACTACTTGGGTAGCATAAGCAGATATGCTGACCAAGTATCCTCGCCTCTTCTTTGCAAACTCAAACTCAGCTGAAGGTAATAGTTTTCCTTAAATTTACTCAGTTTCATGTTTAGATATAGTTACCAACTTTGTATCAAGTAACGTTGCACACTTAGTCATGCATTCATGAATTAGTACAATTATATACTCATGCATCAGATATGCATGTTCAGTATACAATTATCGGTAATATCAGTTACAAAATCATACGTCAGTTATGCATGTTTAGTATGATAATTTAATATATCAGTAGTCTCAGCCATTAAATCAAGCTTCAGTTGTCCATGTCCAATATGTACTTTCAGTCTATCAGTTCTCCCATCTTAGTCACTTATTCGAGGATGAATGTTCCCAAGGGGGAGATATCATAAGACCCCGTAAAATCCTAAGCTTAATTCAGTCCTTTAATGCTTGTTAAGGGGTCCCAGACTTAGAAAATTTTAACTAAGTATTTCATACTTAGGGTTATTTTAGCCTTCATAGTTGGCGATCTTATTTCGGAACCCATACAACCATTAAATGTCGATCTTTAAGTTGATTCAGATTAGGAATATGAGTCGGTGTTCTTAGACGAGTTTCAGATTTTTCAAACATCGTTTAAAGCACGTTTGGGAGTCCAAACCAGTGTATCGATGCGATCTCAATGTACCGCATTGCCTATCGCGTCGATGAATATATTCCCCCAGCTCCTAGTGTAATTTATAGTGAACCGATATGGACTCGACGAGGCGCATTGATCTGTGCATCGCTAGGCCAGTTTTAATCATTAAAAAGCCGCATCGTCAGGGGTATTTGGGTCATTTTCCCATGTCTATCAGCCCCCAAAACACTAGATTTATCCACTTTAGAGGCAAAATCCATTCACTATTCTCAAATTAATAAAGGAAAAAAACCTTAGGAGATCTAATTTCAAAATCAAGATTCAAGAAATCACCATCAACCTTAGTCAATTCAAGTACTCAGGTATGTGAAGTGTTCATCCAAGGGTTCCTTCTGGCCTTGGAGTCCAAGAAACTCTTTTAAAACTTCAAGTAGATTGATTTCATAATTTCCATGATTGGATTTAAGTGTATTTAAGATTATAATGTTAGTTGGGTTTCTAATCCATGATCTATTACAAGTTTCATATGGAATTAATTATCATGTGTGTAGTATCATATGAATTCATATGGAAGACATTGAATTTATGAATTTGGGAATTGATCTTATGATGCCTACATGTTGTTTAGTATCATGTGCATATTGGTGCTTCCTAAGTGGTTTTTAAAATGCTCATGTGAATTTAATGGGGGAAAATCATGAAATGCTAGTATATGTGTAAACTTATGCCTTACAAGTGTTTGATAAAATGTCTCTATGGATGAGTTATGAACAAGTGCACAGTGTTATGCTCTTCAAGTTAAATCTATGCTTTACTTTTCTTGCTACCGAGTCCTGGGGGTATTCAATACCCTAAAATTTAGTAGTTTACCTAGAGCTACATTAGTTAAAGAATAGTCTCAATATTGTTATGAACAGTAGTACTCAGTAATCAGTCATAGTCTCAGTTCAGTATTCAGTTCAGAATTCAGTGAACTCAGTCAGTTAACTAGATTCAGTAGTACTCCATCAGATAGTGGAACTCCGTGAACTCTGTTCAATTAAGTTAGACAGTACGATCAGTAACAATTCAGTCAAACCTAGTATGGACTAGAAATCAATTCAGTATCTATTCAGTTGAGAGTAGGATTCAGCACCGAGCGAATTTAGGGATGGGGGCATTCCTGCCAGCAGAGGGTTAGTAGCAATCCCAGCTTTACAGAACTACATAGCCAGTGTATGTTGAGATATCTTCCTGCCAGACTAGGGTTGATACATTTCGTATAAGTTTTTCTTCCAGTGAGGGTTAACTAAAGATCTTTCTGTTAGAGAGGGTTAACTCATAGCTTGTGATTACCCGTGGCACGGTATTGACACCTTCCAACTAGGGTTATAGGTTGGATCCTAATCCATTCAGAGAGGGTCATGTCGGTTAGATGATTACCTCAAATAGTTTTGATTTCTATTTCAGTCTTAATATAGAACTCAGTTTAGTTCTATAGAATTATGACTGTCAGATACAGTCATCCAACACAGCAAAGAATTCAGGTCTGTTCTATAGAATCAGTTCAGTCAGAAACAATCATCCAGCTATAAATTAGGACTATCAGAAATAGTTACTCAGTTATCAGTATTACAAAATCAGTAAACTCAGATATCCATTAATCAGTATTCAAAACTTGGTAACTAGTGTTAACATGATCTCAGTTACAATTTATGTATCCATGCATGTTCTCTCATTCAATTATGTTCATGTTATGCAGTCAGTTATTGTTTATGTATATGAACCCATGTATATCAGCCTACCGCACTTAGCATACCAGTGCATTCAAAGTACTGACGCATACCTTTCTTTTGTGCTATGATGTCTTATATCATAGGTTCAGACTCACGAGCTCCTAACAGTACTTAGCAGTCCAGCCTATCAGCAACAGACTTAGTAGTGAGTTATCTTAGTACGAGGATAGAGTATTATTTTAGTCTTTCAGTATAGTTTTCAGTAGTTGGAGTTAGTTTGGGGCTTGTCCCATCAGCTCCATAATTCAAATAGTTAGAGGCTTTCAGACTAGAGTATTTCAAAAAGATGTTTTAGTTTTTAGTATTCAGCTTTTAGTATTTAGTATTGGTCTTTAAGTTATGAACCTTATGGCATTTTCAGCCTAACTTCCGCACTTATTTCAGTGATAT
Source organism: Capsicum chinense (assembly GCA_026120095.1). Classification (NCBI taxonomy): domain Eukaryota; kingdom Viridiplantae; phylum Streptophyta; class Magnoliopsida; order Solanales; family Solanaceae; genus Capsicum; species Capsicum chinense. The sequence goes on from JAPEIP010000007.1 coordinate 12,397,474, forward strand.
TATTATTACAATATTGTTATTATTCAGTGCTCAGTGTAGGTACCAATCAAGGGTTAGCTAGTGATCCTTTAGGGTCGTAGCACTGTGTAGCATCCAGGGTACAGACTCAGGTCTTTACAACTCGATTACAACTGATGAGTCGTCTATTGCAAACAAGTGACTAATATGTTGCAACAAGTTATTTATCTATTATAATATGTTACTCATCGATTGGAATCAACTTCAAAGGTTCTGTAGTATATCCCATCAAGTGATTCATCTATTGCAACAGATGCATAATCTGTTACAACATATGATTCACCTATTCTAATAGATGACGCATCTATTGGAATTCTCTTTAGGTTCTATAGTATTGTAACATAAATTAACAATAGGTGATTCATCTGTTGCAACATATTACTCACCAGTTGTAATAGACTACTCATCTGTTGGGGTTCATATTATGGCCATATAAAATCACTATTTATTTTATTATGATGTCATTATGAATTTCTTTTAACAAATATATTTATTTAGGTACAACTAATGAAAAGATCAATAACAATATGGGTGGATTGTCATGGTGAATGGATCATGAAGAGCAATCAATGTGTATGGCATTGGAAGGAGGGTGAGATGCTAGATAGGATAGCTGTGATAGTCCAAAGTGATGTTTTGTATGATGGTTTTATAAACTTAATCATCATATATTGTAGACTGACTTGTCAACCGGAAGCACTTTTCATCAGCTACATGCACAAATCCATTAAAAATTAGAGGATACTACCTTTCAAGATAGTCGATTAGGTCCAGTTGCATGCGTATCTTAGTGATTTAGTTAGGTCGGTGTAAAGGTTGTCCGTGGTTAAAAAATCAAGAGAGAATAAGAACTAGAATGTAGAAGAAGAAGAACAAAAAAACCTCTTTCATGATAAGCTGGATGATCTAGACATGAATATTCCAAATGATGATCAAACCCATGTGCCTATTGTTTGAGAAATACGGTGGGTTGTTCTTCTCAATCAACAAAGTCGGGCAATCGACAAGATGCCGAGAATGGATTTTACAAGGTAATGTAATTCAAAGATACGAAAGAACTTTCTACTTCTTTGTTTATTGCTTTATTGAAAAAAGATTTCAGACTAACAAAGGTGATTAATTCGAGCAAACTCTTTTCCTTTAAATGTGCTAATCTAAACTGCAAGTGCTGGTTGAAGGTTGTGAAATACTTAAATTCTAAAAAATTCATCATTAATGTTTATAGAAAGTATCACTCATGTGGTTTGGAGCATATTATGGGGAAAAATACTCATTCCACGATAGAGGTTGTCATGACCCGTACCAAGGCCTAGGCCGCGACTAGCATCCCAAACCATGAAGGCGCGAGAGCCCTTCCAATTGGCAATCATATATAATGTTCACATACAATAAAGAAATACAGAAAACATAGTAAAATAGAAACATGGTCGCTATCTTACTTCAACTTAACAATACAAAATTTAATTCATAAACATATGAAAATACATGACACCAATCTGCGAAATCTCTAGAAATATGAAACCAATATCAGTTTCTTTGGAAAAGGGCCCTAGTTGGACCATGAATAAAAATAAAATTACAATGTCCTAAAAGGAACAAGTCCTTTCAAAATAGGGAGGCTCACTGACTGTAAACTTCTGACAACGAATCTACTACTTAGTGGGAAACCCGAGACTGTGCCTCAGATCCTGACATCTAGGGAATAAATACAATTATAAAGGTATGTGAAGCAATCCAAAATAGAATTTTATTGCATATCATAGATGAGAACTTTTATTAAAACATTACTCATAGAATAAGTAAAACAATAGGCATAATTAAAGTTTTCCAATGCTTTCTTGAAGTCAAGACTCTACATTTTATCTTACTCCTGAGATAGATGGTACATACTATATTTCTACAATCCCATGGGCCATATGAAATCCACCCTTGAATCAGTGTCCAAGCCCCCAATACAGGTTTGCCGCAAGGATTGGAGTCCTAATCAATATTCTAGTATACCCATGTCTCAAGGACAAGTATACATTGGCATTAGCCAATCATATCACCCAAATCAACAAACTATGGATTTTCTATCAATGGTTCTTTACACTTAAATGCCTTCTTCAGGTAACCATCTACCTCTCTTTGGGCCCAATTTTAGTTGTTAAACCATCATGTTGCATATACAAAATCATTAAATGCCTAAAATCTTAAGGGCATATCATCATAGGGTATCGACATACCCAGACTTGTAAGTCATTCATATTGTGTCTATTTCATAGCCCATCTTATTCAAAGCATGCAAATGACCACAAAATATTTATAACATCACAAGTGAGTCATCATTTTAAAATATCATGAAATATTTAGGCAATTACTCTCTTTACATAATGCTTAAACATGCGGTGGCCATGTTAATTATTCATTCACATGCAATTCTTATTTTTAATGCAAAAAGTATAGTAATTGTACGCAAAGTTCCTCTCATCATATCTTAAACCATGTCAAACACCATGTTGTTAAGGAAATTACTTCCAAACTTTAGTCTATGTATTAAAAATCGTTCACATAGTAAATAGAAATACAAGTCGTAACAAGAAAGGAAATTCATTGTTCATTCTCTCAATTAAAACTTCCAAACTCTAAACATATGTACATAAGGGTTTATAATTCGATCTCCATGAAAAGAGTTTCAACCCAATGCACACACTTTCATCAAAATGATTTTTATGCTATGTTTTCAAAACAATATTCAAAATCATTTATTTGCAACATAATTATAAATCATTATACTTGATAAAAATCATAAAATCTATGCCCATGGAGTTTAACGATAGTCGACATACGTTAACAACAAAGAAATTGTGAAAAAATTAAACCTTTAAGCATGAATGAGAAAACTCTTACTTGGTTTTTCTCTCCTTGTTCTTTAGATGATAAACTAAAGAATTGATAGGGCTAAAACATGTTTAGAACCTTTAATCTAGTGTAAGTATGTTTAGGGATGGTTATTGGGTGCAAAAAGACTTTGTTGCCCTTAAATTAACTCAAAAATGGAGTCCCTACACTACAAAAATGCAAGGTTGGCGGCGCCTAACCCATGACCAGGTCTAAGGTTAGAAACGGCAAGCCTATAACAAAATCCAAGGTTGGTGATCCTAAGCTTATGGAAAAGTCCACAGTTGGCGACGCCAAGACTATGGCCAACCTTTTCTAGAAAAGGTTTATGATGGCACGACGATGCCTATCCATTGCCTAAGCTCTAGTTTCTGATGCCGACTTTGTTTTGAGGTCCTTAAACACTCCCAACACCTCTTACCACGTAAATATATGATCTACCATCACTATGGGGGTCCTGAAGATCATTTTAGAAGCATCTAAAAGAATCTTATGACTACAGGGTATTTCATTGTCTCCTTTTGGGATCATTCATCCCTAAATAATAAGTTGGAGTACTGTTAGCATGATTTCAAGAACTACAAGGAAAGAAAGAGTAGAATAAGATTGGTAGCTTCCATATCATCATCCATGGTTTCAAAAAGAGATGAGTACCTTGCCGTATGTCATTCTCTGATTTTGAAGTAGCTTCCTTCACTTTATGATTCTTCCACAACACCTTAACTTAAACTATCTCTTTACTTCTCAACTTTTGGACTTGATGATCCAAAATGGCAATGGGTTCTTTTTCATATGACAAAGAGTCTTTCACGTCAATATCCTCCACAGTAAAAACAAGAGAATGATCCCTAATACATTTCATCAATATCGATACATGAAATACAGGATGGACAGAAGCTAAACTAATTGGAAAATCGAACTCATAAGCAACCCCCTAAATCCTTATCATAATCTAGTAAAGACCTATGTAGGGAGGACTAAGTTTCCCCTTCTTTCCAAATCACATGACTCCCTTCATAGAGGAGAACTTTAGAAATACCAAATCATCAACCACAAACTCAGACTTTCTCCTTCTAACATTAGTATAAGACTTTTGGCGACTCTAAGCTATCTTAAGTCCCTCCCTAATGACTTTTACTTTCTCCATTGCTTGATAAACAAGATTAGTCCCGAAAAACTATGTTTCACCTACTTCATACCATCTAATCAGAGACCTACATCTCATTCCATAAAGTACTTCAAAAGGAGTCATCGGAATACTAGAATAGTAGCTATTATAGAAAGTGAATTCTATCAATGGAAAATGATCCACCAAACTACCCTTGAAGTTTATTATGAAGTCTTTAAACATATCTTATAAGGTCTGAATGATGCATTCAGCTTGACCATTAGTCTGATGGTGGAAAGCGGTACTCAGGTTTACTTGGGTGCCTAGACCCCTTTGGAAAGACTGCCAAACTATGAAGAAAATTGCATACCTCGGTCGGATATAATAGACACTGGAGCACCATGATAAGGACTATCTCTTGAATGTACAACTGTAATACCCATACTTTTTCCTAACTAATTTTCTCCCAAGAATGCCTAGTATTATCTTCTAAATTGAATGATGACTATTCCATTAGGAATTTTCAAGATTTTCACTTTTTGTCTTGCGGGAAATTCAATAAGTTTTCCATCGATATAAGATTCTCCCAAATCTAATAACCAAGTTAGAATTTATGATTGTTTCAAGTTCCCATCAGAAAATAGCACCATATTAGTCAATGGCGCGCAGTGCCACAAGAGGAAATGGCATTTCGCAAATTCTAGTAGGGGTCCGCGATTATGGCACGTCGCTCCAGGGCCCGAATTCAAAATTACCCTTTTTTAGCGTCTCAGCACGATCTCCCCCACGTCACGCCAAAATTCCAGGTCATAAAGGATGTGGCAACGCGATAGCTCCACATTGCGCCATCCCTCGGTTTTCCAATTGTCAAATTCCAGTGACATGGCGCTATCGCGCCAGGTCGCGCTAGGGGTTCAGTTTGGAAAATTTTTACTGAAATTAAATGACGCATCCATGGTTAAAAGGGTTAACTTACCACACCTATTTAAGACTTTTAACATGTGATTCAGCTATTTTTCACCCAAAATATGCTCTCTTCTCTCAAAAATCTCTCAAGAACAAGTTAGGGTTTTCATAGAAGATCCAATTCCAAGAAAGTTTCACTGTCAATCTTTACGAAATCATGAACTAATGTAGGCATAGTGTTCATTGATGGACTCCTTTCGTCCATGAAGCCCAATAATCCCTTTTCTAAATTCAAGTTTATGGTTTTTCTTATGAATTTCATGATTGGGCTACTCTTGTTCATCTGGATAATGAGAAATTGAATTATACTCTATGTTGGGTGATAAATTCTATATGGGTTAAATTATTATAGATATAGATTCATGCAAACCTATGACTAAACCCTTGAATGAAGAAATTAGAATTGAACCATGATGTTTAATTATTGTAGAATGATGTTTACATGTACCATGCCTACAATATGTTTGATTAAATGCCTGGATGAAGGAAAAATGCCTAACTATCATGATACCCTGAAATCCCCATTTGTCTACAAGTTATGTCTATCACATGTTTTGATGAAATGGTTCGAAAAATGTATTATGGATTATGATGTAAATTATATGTTCATGTAAGTTATGCTTGGTCATTTTCCTTCCATCGAGTCCTAGGGGTACTCGTACCAGAAACATTAGTTGGGTGTCTAGAGCCATATCATGTTTTCATGATACTCTTAGTCAAGCTATGAATACTTAGACTTCAGACAGTCTTATGACTCAGGAAATATCCATGATCGCATAAACTCAGTCAGTTGTCAGATATCAGTAGTATTCTGTCAGTCAACGGAATTCAGTAACTCAGCCTATGTTCAGTTCAGTAAAACATGTTTCAAAGTTTATTTAGATAGGAGTAGGAATTAGCTCCGAGTGAACCCAAGGATGGGAACACACACTATCAGATAAGGGTATGATTCTTAGAAGTCATCCTTGCATTCCAGAACTATGTAGCCAGCATATGTTGAGACATCAACACTGTCCGATAAGGTAGATAAGCATTGTCAGATAAGGGCCCCACCATTCTCTTTTAAGGACACTATTAGATGAGGGTCGCCCACAGCTTGTCCTTATCGGTGGTGCGGTATTGAAACCCTTCCAATTGGGGTTACAGATTGGACCCCAACTCAGCCATAATGATGTATCAGGGGCATGTCAGTTAGATAACTACTTCCCACAGTTTTATGTTACAGAATCAGGACTGTCAGACACATTCAATCAGTCTCAGTAATAGAACTTAGATAGTTCTTTAGATTTCAAGTCTGTCAGATACAATCAACTCAGATACAGTATAAAGCTCGAATAGTTCTATCAAATTCAGGTATGTTAGATACACTCACTTATGTTATCAGTTATATTCAGATTCAGTAATCATGTTATCACAGTATTAGTGTCAGTTTTTATGTCTCATGCATATATTATCATGCTCATGATAGTTAGTCAGTTATTATTATTGTTCGTGGATATGAACCCCATGCATTTAGTCTAGTTCACATGCATACCAGTATGTTCAAAGTACTGACATATTTGTGCTATGGTGTCTTATACCATAGGTTCAGAGACATGAGCTCTAGAGCAACGGTAGATTCCAGATATCCATAAATAGAGTTAGAAGTGAGTCCTCATCTTTCGAGGACATGATTATTTCCGTATTATCTCATTAATTAGTTTATTAGTTGGAGTTAATCGGGGACATGTCCCATCAACTCCTTACTCAGATAGTTCAGTCAGTTAAAGGCTTTCTAGACTATCACGTTTCAGACATTAGTATGTTCAAATTTGTTTTGGGTATTCTATTACCCTATAGAGATGTTATATCATTCAGATCATGTTCAGTATTGAACCTTATGGTCTTTCAGTTTATGTTTCCACATTATAAAGTATTTTATGCAGTATATAGGTACAAATATCAGTCATGGATTAGCTTATGGTACTTCCGGGTCATGAGCACCATGTAGCATTTCGGCTACCAGATTTGGGGTGTTACAAATTTGGTATAAGATCTTAAGGTTCAATAGATTCCTAGGAAGTCTGAAAGCCATATCAAGTAGAGTCTTGTACATGGGTGTGTTGCGCGCCATATTTATGTACAGGAGGCTATAAGATTTTTTAGGAATGGTTCCCCTTCTTTAGGTATTCATGTCGTGCCAATGAGAATATTCTCAAGTCAATCTCTCAATTTGATCTATTTCTCCCTTTCTTCTATAGAATATGCCTCCTAAAAGAAGAAATGGAAATCAGTCAGCTCTTAGCCCGAAGATCCTTTGGGCGATCATGTTTCTCATGTGGATTTTAGGGCATATTCACTACTCTTGCTCAGTCAGTTTCCACTCAAAATGAACGGTGAGCAGTCATTCCGGCCAACCCAGTGGCCAATTGAACCACAGCTAGGATTCGGGACTTCACCCAAATGAATCCTTCGTCCTTTCTTAGGTCTAAGGTAGATGAGGACCCTCAGGAATTCATTGATCAACTTTAAAAGGTGATAGACATCATGGGGATGACTACTGTTGAGAGTGCTGAGCTAGATACATATCAGTTACAGGATATGGCTCATACTTGGTTCAAACAGTGGAAGTCAAAGAGGTCAGATAATGCAGGTCCTATTGAGTGGGAGGAGTTTGTCACTGCATTCTTAGACAGATTCTTTCCCCAAGAGTCTAGAGAGGCTAAGGTGCTAGAATTCATCAACCTCAGCCAGGGCAATATGACGGTGAAAGAGTATTATCTTAAGTTTACTCAATTAGCTAGATATTCCCCTCATGTGGTTACAGACAACAGGTCCAAGATAAGTTTGTTCGGTTCAGGGATAAATAATAGTGTGGTAAATGAGTGTAGATCTGCCATGCAGAATACTAACATGACTTTAGCCAGGCTCATGAATCATGCTCAGAAGATAGAGAAGCAGAAGATTAATGAGAGGGAAAAGCAGAATAAGAGAGCAAAGATAGGTAGTTTCAACTTTTCTCAGCCTAAATCAGAAGGAGGAAACCATTCCCAGTTTTTTCTTAAGTCATCAGTTCCATCCCCTTCTTCAGCCAGTACTTCAGTTCCTAAGTTTAGGGAGGGTAACAGAGATAAAGAGCCAGGCTCTAAGTCTCAAGGAAGTGTTATCAATACCCAAACTAATCCCCTTTGTCAGACTTATGGTAAGAAACACAAGGGTGCTTGCAGAGCTAGTAGCGATGTGTGTTTTGGTTGTGGCAAGCCAGTCCACAGAGTTAGAGACTGTCCTCAGTTGGGTTATCAAAGTTATCTCTACTCTTTATCTCAGTCTGTCCACCCAAATCAGCAGGGTGCCACCACCAGTGCTACTAATGGGCAACGTCCAAATCGTCTCTATGCTCTTCAGTCCTGACAGGATAAGGAAAATTCTCCTTATGTAGTTATTGGTATGTTACAGATCTTTCTTATACATATTTATGCTTTTCTAGATATCAGAGATTCTTTGTCTTTTGTTACTCCCTATATAGCAGGTGATTTTAAAATCAGTCCTAAAATCCTAGTAGAGCCCTTTTCAGTATCTACCCAAGTGTGTAAAACCATCATAACCCGATGGGTATATAGGAACTGCCCGATTATGATATTTTAGAAAGTCACTTTAGTAGATTTAGTCGAATTAGAGATGACTGATTTTGATGTCATTCTCGACATGGATGGACTTTATTCTTTCTATTCCACAGTCAACTGCAGAAACAGAGTAGTCCAGTTTCAGTTTTCGAATAAATCCATCCTTGAGTGGAAGGGTAGTACTTCAACGTTCAGAGGTAAGCTTGTTTCCAACCTTTGGGCATGTAAAATGATATCTAAAGGATGTGTCTATCACCTTGTTTGAGTTAAGTACACAAGTTCCAAAACTACCATCATTGAATTAGTTTTATTTGTGATGAATAGTCAGATATCTTTCTCGAAGATCTTCCAACAATTCCTCCTGAAAGGAAATAGACTTCGGCATTGATCTTCTTCCAGATACTCAGCCTATATCTATTCCTCCATACAGAATGGCACCAATAAAACTTAGAGAACTGAAAGAAAAATTAAAGGATCTCTTAGATAAGGGATTCATCAGGCCCAATATTTCCCCGTGGGGCTGTAACAACCCGATTTGCTGAACTAGAACATTACACGGTGCTTATGACCCTGAAGGACCACAAGCTAACTCATGATTGATATTTATACCTGTATACTATATAAGATAACATAATAATATGAAAACATGCACTGAAAGGCCATAAGGTTTAATCATGAACATATCTGAATAAAATAACATATGTGCGGGGTAATAGAATACCCAAAACAAAACTGAAATCTAAAACATGATAGTCTTTATCTAGTCTGAATCTAGTCTGCATCTAGTCAGAATCTAGTCTAAAAGCCTCCACTTTCTGAAGAATCTGAATAAGGATTTGATGGGATATGTCCCCAACTTACTCCAACTAATAAGCTAATCAATGAGATACTATAAAATCATTATGTCCTTAAAGGATGAGGACTCACTTCTACTCTGACTGTTGAAACTATAATCTACTACTGATCTGGAACTCATGTCTCTGAATCTATGGTGTAACATAAAAAAAAAATCACCATAGCGTGAATGCTTCAGTACATATGTACCGAGTATACATGTGAGCTAGGCTATATGCAATGGTTCACATGCATGAATAATGCTAACTGACTATCTAACATGAATGTGAGAATACATGCACAAATACATAACTATAACTGACAACGTGATTTCATGATTTCTGAGTCTCTATACTGATAACATAACATGCTAGTAACTGATATGACTGATAACATGAAGGACTATATCTGAATAATACTAATAACATAGGTAATTGTATCTGAGTATAACTGATAACGTGTGTGACTGTAGCTGACAGTCCTGAATCTGATGGAACTATCTGAGTTTTATACTATATCAGAGGTGACTGTATATGACATTCATAAAATCTGAAGAACTATCTAAGTTCTATTACTAAGACTGATTGACTATATCTAACAATCCTAATTCTGTAATATAAAATTGTGGGAAGTAGTATCTAACCAACATGCCCCAAAGGTGCTTTAATAGCTAAGCTGGGGTCCAATCTATGCCCTGATTGGAAGGGTGTCAATATCGTACCACTAGTAAGGAAACATGTGAGTAACCCTCATATAATAGGTAAATCTAGCGAGAACGGTAGGAACCCTTACATAACAGGTTAAGCCACCTCATCTACCCTCTTATAGCAGTCTATGATGTCTCAACCTATGCTGGATACATAGTTTTGGAATGCAAAGATTACTTCTAGGAATCACATCCTCATATAATAGGTGAGAGTCCCCATCCTTGGGTTCACTCGGTGCCAATTCGTACTCCCATCTGAATGGATGCTGAATATGATTTACTGAACTAAACTGAGCATGGACTGAGTTACTAAATTTCCATGGATGACGGAATACTACTGATATCTGAAAACTGACTGAGTCATGAGATCATAGAGATTTTTATAGAGTCATAAGACTATCTGAAGTCTAAGAGTTCATAGCTTGACAGAGAGTATCGTGAAAACATGACATGGATCTAGGCACACAGCTAATATTTAGGGTACAAGTACCGGCAGGACTTGATGGAAGGAAGCTGTCATAACATGATTTACTTGAAGGCTTGACTATCATCAAAATAAATACTACTTTCATAGGAGCCTTTCATCAAACATGTAATAGGCATAAACTAGTACATACATGGGGATTTCATGATATCATGCTAGTTAGAAAATTTTCCTTAATCTAGGCATTTAATCAAACATATTGTAGTCATAGTACATGTAAAACACATTATACAATAGTTAAACATCATGCTTCAATTCCAATTCCATCATACATGGTTTTAGTCATGATATTTCGCAAATCTTTATCTATACTAATCAACCCACATGGAATTTAACATCAAATCAGGGAATAGAAATTAATTCCTCATTTATAAACATGAAAGGGAACATACAAAGCATGAAATCATGAAGAAAATCCATAACTTGTAGTTAAAAAGGATTCTTGGACTTCATGGATGAAAGGAGTCCATGAATGAACACTATGCATACCTTAGATCATGATTTTGTGAAGATTGATAGTGAAACCTTCTTGAAACTGGACATTCTATGAAAACCCTAACTTGAGTTCTTGAGAGTATTTGAGAAAAACATCAATATTTTGGATGAATAAGGGTTAAATCCCATGTTTGGAAGCTTATATAGGGGGTGGGGGAATGGACCTTTTAACCCTAGACACATAATTTAATTTTTCAGTAAAATTTCCCTTATCGGGCCCTTGGCATGACGCGGCGCTATCGCGCCGTGTCACTGGAAATTGACAATTGGGAAACTGCACGGTGGCGTATCGCGGAGCTATCATTTTGCCACCTTATCTACAACCTGGAAGTTTGGTGCAACGCACTAGTATTGCGGAACAACACTGGAATTTTACAATTGCCATTTGAGCTCTCTCCGCGACACGCTGAAGGCTCAAGTCAAACACTGTCTCACTAAAAAGGCTCTAACTCTTCGTCCGAGTGTCAGATTTGGGCAAATTATATATCGATGGAAATATTATTCAATTTCCCACATGATAGGAAGTGAAAATTATGGAAATACCACATGTATAAGAATGAATTAATATTTCAAATAAAATTCTAACAACCTTAAGATAATTTTCAAGCTAAGAAAAAGCACGGGTATTACAATCTCTCTCCCTTAAAAACATTCATCCTCAAATGAGACTAACTAAGAGGGGAAACAATAAGATAAACATGAATAACTAGAACATGATCTCATGACGGACATGACTGATGAACTGAACATAACATACTGAATATCCACATCTGATGCATGCGTAACTGATTCATAAATGCATAACTAAAAGTTCTAAAGAACTAAGTTTTCTCACAATGAGAATGCATGTCAATGCATAACTATATAACTGATCTGATACATGAATGCATGACTAAATATGTGGTGGTACTTAATACCAATCTTATCATGGGAACATAAACATAAGACTGATTACTAAGTTAGTGATGCACACTAATCATGAAACTGAGTAAGCTTAAGGAGAACTATTACCTTGAGATTGATCTGAGTTAGCGGGGAAAAGGTGAGGATACTTGGTACGCATATCTGCTTTTCCTTCCCAAGTAGCTCCCTCGACGAACTAATTTCTGCAAAGAACTTTAACTAGGGGTACTTCTTTGTTCCTTAATCTACGAGTATGATAGTCTAGGATTTCGACTAGAATCTCCTCATAAGAGCGGCTATTTTAAACATTAATGCTCTAAATAGGGACTACAACTGATGGGTCACCTATACACTTCTTGAGCAAAGAGACATGAAAGATTGGATAAACTGAGGCTAGATCTGAAGGCAATTTGAGCTCATAAGCTACATTGCCAAAACGACTGAGAATCTTAAAGGGACCGACATATCAGGGACTGAGTTTTCCCTTCTTGCCTAATCTCTTAACTACCTTCATATGAGAGATCTTAAGGTAGACATAGTCACCAATCTTAAACTTGAGATCCTTTCTACGAACATCTATATAAGACTTCTATCGACTTGGAGCAGCCCATAGTCTTTCTCTAATTAACCAAACTTTCTCTAAGGCGTCGAATACCAAGTTCGGACCTATAACTGAGGCCTTACTAACTTTGAACCAAACAATTAAAGATCTACATCTCCAACCATAGAGAGCTTCGAATGGAGTTATCTAAATACTAGAATGATAGCTATTTCTATATGCAGATTCAATCAAAGGCAAGTGGTCATCCCAACTACCCTTAAAATCAATTACAGATGCCCTTAGCATATTTTTCAAAGTCTGAATGGTCCTATTTAGTTGACCATCTATTTGAGGATGAAAGGTTGTACTATAATAAACTTGGATACCAAGAATCGTTTGGAATGCTTTCTAAAAAGAAAAGGTAAACTGGTAACTGTGTTTGAGATAATAGTCAATGGAACACCGTGCAATCTGACCAGCTCATTAATGTAGAGCTTAGTGTAATCCTCGGCTGAATAAGAGGTATGAACTGGAATGAAAAGAGCTGATTTGGTTATCCTGTCCACAATGACCCAAACTAAATCATGTTGATGACAAGTTTGAGGCAAACCCGTCCTGAGGTCCATGTTCACAGCTTCCCACTTCCAGGTAGGAATACTAAACTCCTGCATAGGACCACTAGGCTTTTGATACTCTATCTTAACTGCTGACATGTAGAGCACTTAGCCACAAATTTTACAATATCTCTTTTTATCCTGCTCCACTAATAGATCTCCCGCAAGTCACGGTACATCTTTGTCACTCCTAGATGAATAGAGTAGCGCGTACCATGGACTTCGCCAAGAATTTTCAACCTTATGTCATCTACGTCTAGAACATAAAGATGACCCTAACAATAAAGAACAACATCTCCCCCTTGGGAGAAAACCTCTATTTACTGATCCTGAACTAACTCTTTTAGCTTGACAAGGCTAGGATCCTTATCTTGCTTTTCTTTCACCTCAAAAACAAGAGATGATTCTGAACTACTCTGAACACATACACCGCCCTCTGAAGAGTCGAATAAGTGAACGCCTAGCCTAGCAAGATATTAAACTTCTTGGGATAACTTCTTCTTACTATCATCAACATGAGAAATACTACTCATGGATAGTCTATTTAGAGCATCATCCACTATGTTGGCCTTGATCGAAAAATAGAGGACACTCTTGTCATAATCTTTTAAGAGCTCTAACCACCTTCTCTGATAAAGATTGAGATATTTTTGAGAAAATACATACTGAAGGCTCTTATAATCTTTGAAGACGTTTACATGAAATCTGTAGAGATAATGCCTCCAAATCATTAAGGCAAAGACTACGGCTGGTAACTCAAGATCATTAGTAGGATAATTCCTCTCATAGGGTTTAAGATGTATGGAGGCATAGGCTATGAACTTACCATAATGCATAAGGACACAACATAAACTCATTCTAGCTGTATCACAATGAACTACAAAACTGTCAGAACTATCTAGAAGAGCTAGAACTGGGGCTGAGGTGAGTCGAGTCCTCAATTCCTGAAAACTCTTCTCGCATGAATCTGACCACTAGAACTTGACTTTATTCTAAGTCAATCTAGACATAGGGGATGCAACGGATAAAAATTGTTCAACAAACCATCTATAATATCCATCCAAACCAAAGAAACTCTTGATATCTGATGGAGAAATAGGGTGAGGCCATTTTCTTACTACTTTGGTCTTTAGAGGATCTACTCTAATACCATCACCAGAAATAATATGGCCAAGGAATTTTACTAATCTTAGACAAAAATTTGCACTTACTAAATTTGGCAGATAACTAATGATTGCTGAAAGTCTAGAGTACTATTCTGAGATAGTCTGCATGATTGCGCTCAGTGCGGGAATAGACTAGGATATCATCTATGAACACTATGACAAACATGTCCAAGTACTGCTTGAACGCGCAGTTCATCAAGTCCATGAAAGCTGCTGGGGCATTGGTAAGACCAAAGGACATAACTAAAAATTTGAAGTGACCATACTGTGTACGGAAAACTAGCTTTGGGATATCACATTCTCTAAATCTGAGCTGATGATAGTCGGATCTGAGGTCTGTTTTAGAGAAATAACTGGCACCCTCAAGTTGATCAAATAAGCCATCGATTCTAGGAAGAGAATACTTGTTCTTGACCATGACTTTATTGAGTTGACGATAATCGATACATATTCTGAGTGAACCATCTTTCTTGCACACGAAAAAGGCTGGTGCACCCTATGGGGAAATACTGGGTCTGATGAATCCCTTATCTAAGAGATCCTTTAACTGTTCTTTCAGTTCCCTGAGTTTTTCTGGAGCCATTCTATATGGTGGAATAGAGAGAGGCTGAGTGTCTAAAAGTAGATCAACACCAAAGTCTACTTCCCTTTCGAGAGGGATTCCTGGAAGATATTTGGGAAAGACATCTGAATATTCATTCACTACTGGGACTGATTCAAGACTGGGAGTCTCAGAACTACAATCTCTACCATGAACTAGATGATAAACACATCCCTTAGATATTATTTTCCTTGCACGAAGGTAGGAAATAATTTAACCCTGAAAACGAATATGCTACCCTTCTACTCTAGGAGGGATTTATCTGGGAACTAAAATTGAACTATTCTATTTCTACAGTCGACTATGTCATAGCAGGAATGAATCCAATCCATGCTGAGAATGACATCAAAATCAGTCATCTCTATTTTGACTAAGTCTGCTGAAGTGACTTTCTGAAATATCATATCGGGAAGTCCCTGTATACCCACCGGGCTATAATGGTTTTACCTATTGGGGTAGATACTGAGAAGGTCTCTATTAGAATTTCGAGATTGATTCCAAAATTAACTGCGATATAAGGAGTAACAAAACACAAGAAAGCTCCTGGATCTAGAAAACTGTAAACATGCACATAAAAGATTTGTAATGTACCAGTAACTATATCAGGAGAACTTTCCTGATCTTTTCAAGTATGAAGAGCATAGAGACGATTTAGGCATTGCCTACTAGTAGCACTAAAAGTGACACCGTACGATTTGGGCAACCGGACTAAGCTAAAGAGCGATTATGTTAACCCTGAGGACCTGGCTACAGACAGTCTCTAACTATATGGCCTGGCTTGCCACAACCAAAAAAAATTCCACTACCTGCTCTACACACACCCTCATGGTGCTTATCGCAAGTCTGGTAAAGAAGATAGGTACGAAAACTGCTAACACTGCCCTGGGTCTTAGAGCCTGGCGCTTTATCTTTGTTACTCTATTTGAACTTAGGAACTAGAGCACTGGATATAGAGGGAGGTGGAACTGATGACTTAGGACAAAACAGAGAACGATTTTCTCCTTTTGATTTAGGCTGAGCAAAGTTAAAACTACCTGTCTTCGCTCTCTTCTTGTATTTTTCCCTCTGCTTAATTTTCTACTCTTCTATCTCTTGATCATTGGTCATAAGTGTAGCTAAACTTACTCATCTTGGATCTACTATCTACAACCACATAAGGGGCATACCTTGCTAATTAAGAAAACTTAAAAGAATACTCTTTCACTATCATATTGCCCTACCTGAGATTGATGAACTCTAGCACCTTGGCTTTTCTTAGCTTTTGGGGAAAGAATCTATTCAAGAATGTAGTGAAAAACTCCTTCCACTCTATAGGACCTACATCATCTACTCTTTCAGACTTCCACTGTTTATACCAAGTATGAGCCACATCATGTAACTGGTATACAGCTAACTCAGCAATCTCAATAGTAGTCACCCCATGGCGTCTGTCACTTTCTGAACTTGATCTAAGAATTCCTAAGGGTCTTCGTATACCTTAGACCCGAGGAAGATTGGAGGATTCATTTGGGTAAAGTCCCAAATTCTAGCTGTGACTGAGTTGGACACTGGGTTGGCTGAAATGACTATTAACCATTCCTTATGAGCAACAACTGATTGAGAAAGAGTGGTAAATGTGGTCCTGAACTGTACATGAGAAACATGATCTCCCAAAGGTTCTTTAGGATGAGGGGATGACTGATTTCTTATCTTAGGAGGTAAGTTCTGAAATAAAGAAAAGAAGCGGATTAGACTAAGAGACTGATTTGTGATTATGCTTACTGGTATGACATGAATACTAAAAGAGGGGAAACTATTCTTAAAATATCTCATAGCCTTTTTCACATAAATGTGGCGTGCAACACACCCATACACAAGACTCTACTAGATGCGGCTTTTAGACTTCCTAGGACTCTATTGAACCATAGGCTCTGATACCAAGTTTGTAATGACCCAATTTGCTAAACCAGAATGCTACACGATGCTCATGACCCTGCAGGACCACAAGCTAATCCATGACTGATATCTGTACCTGTATACGCCATAAGATAACATAATAATACAAAAACATGCACTGAAAGGCCATAAGATTTGATTATGAGCATATCTGAATAACGTAATATTTGTGTGGGGTAATAGAATACCCAAGACAAAATTGAAGTCTAAAACATCATAGTCTGTATCTAGTATGAATCTAGTTTGCATCTAGTCTGAAAGCCACTACTATCTGAAGAATCTGAATAAGAAGTTGATGGAACATGTCTCCAACTAACTCCAATTAATAATCTAAACAATGAGATACTAGAAAATCATTATGTCCTAGAAGGATGAGGACTCACTTCTACTCTGACTGCTAAAACTGGAATCTACTGCTGATCTAGAACTCGTGTCTCTGAACCTATGGTGTAACATAAAAATAAAGCACCATAGCGTGAATACGTCAGTATATATATACTAAGTATACATGTGAGTTAGGCTATATGCAATGGTTCACATGGATGAATAATGCTAACTAACTGTCTAACATGAATGTGAGAATACATGCATAAATACTTAACTGTAACAGACAATATGATTTCATGATTTTTGAGTCTGTATACTGATAACGTGACATGCTAGTAGCTGATATGACTGATAACATGAAGGACTATATCTGAATAGTACTGATAACATGGGTAACTGTACCTGATTATAACTGATAACGTGGGTGACTGTAGCTGACAGTCTTGAATCTATTAGAGCTATCTGAGTTTCATATTGTATCTGAGTTTACTGTATTTGATAGTCCTGAAATCTAAAGAACTATCTGTGTTCTATTACTGAGACTGATTGAATGTATCTGATAGTCCTAATTCTGTAACATTAAACTATGGGAAGCTAACCGATATGCCCCAAAGGTGCTATAATAGCTAAGCTGGGGTCCAATCTATGCACTGATTATAAGGGTGTCAATATGGCACCACTGATAAGGACAATATGTGAGTAACCCTCATATAATAGGTAAATCTAGTGAGAACGGTAGGAACCCTCACATAGAAGATTAAGCCACCACATCTACCCTCATATAGCAGGCTACGATGTCTTAACCTATGCTGGCTATATAATTCTGGAACACAAGGATTGCTTCTAGGAATCACACCCTCGTATAACAGGTGAGTCCCCATCCTTGGGTTTACTTAGTTCTAATTACTACTCTCATCTTAATGGACACTGAACATGATTTACTAAATTGAACTGAGCATGGACTGAGCTACTGAATTTTTATGGCTGACGGAATACTACTGATATCTGACAACTGACTGAGTCATGAGATCGTGGAGATTTTTCCTGAGTTATAAGACTATCTGAAGTCTAAGAGTACATAGCTTAACACGAGAGTATCATGAAAACGTGACATAGATCTAGGCATACAGCTAATATTTTGGGTATAAGTACCCCAGGACTCGATGGAAGGAAACTGACATAGCATGATTTACTTGAAGACTTGACTATCATCATAATACATACTACCTTCATAGGAGCCTTTCATCAAACATGTAATAGGCATAAACTTTTACCTACATGGGGATTTCGTGATATCATGCTAGTTAGACAATTTTCCTTCATCTAGGCATTTAATCAAAGGTATTGTAGGCATAGTATATGTAAAGAACATTATACAACAATTAAACATCATGCATCAATTCCAATTCCATCATACAAGGTTTTAATCATGAGATTTCGTAAATCTTTATCTAAACTAATCAACCCACATAGAATTTATCATCAAATGGGGGAATAGAAATCAATTCCTCATTTATCAACATTAAAGGGAACATACATAGCATGAAAACATGAAGAAAATCCATAACTTGTAGTTAAAAAGGATTCTTCGACTTCATGGATGAAAGGAGTCCAAGAATGAATACTATGAATACCTTAGATCATGATTTCATGGAGATTGACGGTGGAACCTTCTTGAAATTGGACATTCTATGAAAACCCTAGCTTGAGTTCTTGAGAGTATTTGAGAAAAACATTAATACTTTGGATGAATAAGGGCTAAATGCCATGTTTGGAAGCTTATATAGGGGGATAAAATTGACCCTTTAAACCCTGGACAAGTAATTTAATTTTTCAGTAAAATTTCCCGAATCGGGCCTTTGGCGCGACGCGGTGCTATCGCACCGTATCACTTGAAATAGATAATTGGGAAACTGCACGGTGGCGTGATACAGAGCTATCGCACTGCCACCTTATCTATGACCTGGAAGTTTAGTGCGACGGCCAGTATCACTCAACAACACTAGAATTTGACAATTACTATTTGAGCTATCTCACGATGCGCTGAAGTCTTAGGTCAAACAATGTCTCACTAAAATGGCTCTAACACTTCGCTCGGGTGTCGTATTTGGGCGAATTATATATCGATGGAAATATTATTCAATTTCACACATAATAGGAAGTCAAATTATGGAAATACCACTTGTATAAGAATGAATTCTTATTTCAAAGAAAGTTCTAAATCCTTGAGATAATTTTCAAGCTAAGAAAAAGCACGGGTATTACAGGAGCACTCTAGTATTATTCGTGTGCAAGAAAGTTAGTTCTCTTAGGATGTGTGAAGAACACCGTCAACTCAATAAGGTCATAGTCAAG
>JAPEIP010000007.1:12417108-12428425 GCA_026120095.1 Capsicum chinense
AATGGGGGAATAGAAATCAATTCCTCATTTATCAACATTAAAGGGAACATACATAGCATGAAAACATGAAGAAAATCCATAACTTGTAGTTAAAAAGGATTCTTCGACTTCATGGATGAAAGGAGTCCAAGAATGAATACTATGAATACCTTAGATCATGATTTCATGGAGATTGACGGTGGAACCTTCTTGAAATTGGACATTCTATGAAAACCCTAGCTTGAGTTCTTGAGAGTATTTGAGAAAAACATTAATACTTTGGATGAATAAGGGCTAAATGCCATGTTTGGAAGCTTATATAGGGGGATAAAATTGACCCTTTAAACCCTGGACAAGTAATTTAATTTTTCAGTAAAATTTCCCGAATCGGGCCTTTGGCGCGACGCGGTGCTATCGCACCGTATCACTTGAAATAGATAATTGGGAAACTGCACGGTGGCGTGATACAGAGCTATCGCACTGCCACCTTATCTATGACCTGGAAGTTTAGTGCGACGGCCAGTATCACTCAACAACACTAGAATTTGACAATTACTATTTGAGCTATCTCACGATGCGCTGAAGTCTTAGGTCAAACAATGTCTCACTAAAATGGCTCTAACACTTCGCTCGGGTGTCGTATTTGGGCGAATTATATATCGATGGAAATATTATTCAATTTCACACATAATAGGAAGTCAAATTATGGAAATACCACTTGTATAAGAATGAATTCTTATTTCAAAGAAAGTTCTAAATCCTTGAGATAATTTTCAAGCTAAGAAAAAGCACGGGTATTACAGGAGCACTCTAGTATTATTCGTGTGCAAGAAAGTTAGTTCTCTTAGGATGTGTGAAGAACACCGTCAACTCAATAAGGTCATAGTCAAGAACAACTATCCTCTTTCCAAAATTGATGACTTATTTGATCAACTTTAGGGTGGCAGTTATCTCTAAGATAGACCTCAGATTTGGCTATCATCAGCTCAGAGTTAGAGAATGTAACATTCCAAAAACAACTTTCCATAGTTGGTATGGTCATTTAGAATTCTTAGTAATGTCCTTTGGTCTTACCAATGCCCCAGCAGCTTTTATGGACTTGATGAACCGTGTGTTCAAGCAGTACTTGGATATGTTCATCATAGTCTTCATAGAAGATATTATGGTCTATTTCTATAGTGAGTATGATCATGCAGACCATCTCAGAACAGTACTTCAGACTCTCAGAGATCATCAGCTATTCGCCAAATTCAATAAGTGTGAATTTTGGCTAAGATCAGTAGCATTCCTTGGTCATATCATTTCCGGTGATGGCATTAGAGTGGATCCTCAAAAGACCAAAGAAGTAAGAAATTGGCCTCGCCCTGTCTCTCAATCAGATAACAGGAGTTTCTTAGGTTTGGCATGCTATTACAGATGGTTTATTGAGGGATTTTCTTCTATTATGTACCAAGTATCCTCACCTCTTCTCCACCAACTCAGATCAAGCTGAAGGTAACAGTTCTCCTTAAGCTTACTCAGTTTCATTTTAAGTGTTCATCACAAACTTAGTATGCAGTTTCCTGCTCATGTTCCCATTATAAACTTGGTAACAAGTATCATTGCATATTTAGTCACGCACTCATGTATTAGTTTAGTTATGTAATTATGCATCATACATGCATTCTCATTGTGAGAAACTTAGTTCTTCAGAACACTCAGTCATGCATTCATGAATCAGTTACACATGCATCAGATATGCATGTTCAGTATTATATGTTCATCTTGTCAGTCATGTCAGTCATGTCAGTCATGAGATCATGTTCTATTTATTCATGTTAAGTATGTACGTTAGTTGTCTTTTCTCCCCTCTTAGTCAGTCTTATTTGAGGACAAATATACTTAAGGGGAGATATTGTAAGACCCCATACTTTTTTCTAGATAATTTCATCCAAAGAATACCTAGTATTAGATTCTAAATTAAATGATGACTAATACATGAGTAATTTTCAAGATTTTCACTTTTTGTTATGTGAGAAATTCAAAAAGCTTTCCATCGACATAAGATTCACCCAAATCCAATAATCGGGTCAGAAGTTACGACTATTTCAAGTTTTCATCGTAAAACTGTTCCATATAAGTTAGTGGCGCACCGCGCCACAAGATGAAATGGCATTTGGCAAATTCCATTAGGGGTCCGCAATTATGGTGTGTCATTCCAGGGCCCAAATTTAGAATTATACTTTTTCAGTGTCTCAGCGCGATATCCCCCAGATTGCGCCAAAGTTCTAGGTCACAAAGAAAGTGGCAACGTGATGACTCCACATCGCACCATCCCTCAGTTTCCCAATTGTCAAATTCCAGTGACACAGCACGATAGCGCCGCGTCGCACTATGGGTTCAGTTTGGGAAAATTTTAGTGAAATTAAATGACGCATCTAGGGTTAAAAGGGTCAACTTCCCACCCCTATTTAAGCCCTATAACACGTGATTCAGCCACTTTTTATCTAAAATATGCTCTCGTCTCTCAATAACCTCTCAAGAACAAGATAGGATTTTCATAGAAGATCTAATTCTAAGAAAGTTTCACCGTCAATCTTCATGAAACCATGAACTAAGGTATGCATAGTGTTCATTAATGGACTCCTTTTATCGATGTTTCCCAAGAATCCCTTTTCTAAATTTAAGTTTATGGTTTTTCTTATGAATTTCATGATTGGGATACTCTTGGTCATATGGATAGTGACAAATTGAATTCTACTCCATGTTGGGTGATAAATTCTATGTGGGTTAAATGATTATAGATATAGATTCATGCAAACCTATGACTAAACCCTTGAATGATAAAATTAGAATTTAACCATGATGTTTAATTATTGTACAGTGATGTTTACATGTGTCATGCCTACAATATGTTTGATTAAATGCCTACATGAAGGAAAAGTTCCTAACTAGCATGAAACCATGAAAACCCCATGTATGTACAAGTTATGCCTATCACATGTTTTGATGAAATGTTTCTATAAATGTATTATGGATTATGATGTTAATTATATGTTCAAGTAAGTTATGCTTGATCAGTTTCCTTCCATCGAGTCCTGGGGGTACTCGTACCCGAAACATTAGTTATGTGCCTAGAACCGTGTCATGTTTTCACGATACGCTCAGAAAAGCTATGAATCCTTAGACATCAGACAGTCTTATGACTCAGGAAATCTCCATGATCTCAGGAACTCAGTCAGTTGTCGGATATCACTAGTATTCCGTCAGTTAATGAAATTTAGTAACTTAGCCATGTTCATTTCAGTAAATCATGATTTAGAGTTTATTCAGATAGGAGTAGGAATTAGCACAAACCCAAGGATAGGAACACATACTATTAGATAAGGGTGTGATTCTTAGAAGTCATCCTTGCGTTCCAGAACTATGTAGCCAATATAGGTTGAGACATCAACACTATCCGATGAGGTTTGATGAGGTGGATAAGCACTGTCAGATAAGGGCCCTACCATTTTCTTTTGGGGACACTATCAGATGAGGGTTGCCCACATCTTGTCCTTATCATTGGTGCAGTATTGACATCCTTCCAATTAGGGTTACAGATTGGACCCTAACTCAGCCATAATGGCGTGTCAGGGGCACATTAGTTAGATAAATACTTCCCACAATTTATGTTATAGAATCAGGACTGTCAGACACAGTCAATCAGTTTCAGTAATAGAACCCAGATAGTTCTTCAAATTTTAAGACTGCTAGATACAGTCAACTTAGATATAGTATGGAACTCTGATAGTTCCATCAAATTCAGGGTTGTCAGATACAATCACTCATGTTATCAGTTATATTAAGATTCAGTAATCATGTTATCACAGTATTAGTGTCAATTATTATGTCTCATGCATGTATTCTCACGCTTATGATAGTTAGTTAGTTATTATTATTGTTCATTCATATAAACCACATGCATTCAGCCTACCTCACATACATACCAGTACATTTAAAGTACTGACGCATTTTCGCTATGGTGTCTTAAACTATAGGTTCAGAGACATGAGCTCCAGAGCAACGATAGATTCCAGATATCCACAAACAGAGTTAGAAGTGAGTCCTTATCTTTTTAGGACATGATTATTTCCCTATTATCTCATTAATCAGTTTATTAGTTAGATTTAGTTGGGGACATGTCCCATCAACTTCTTACTCAGACAATTCAGTCAGTTAGAGGCTTTCTAGACTATCATATTTCAGACTTCAGTATGTTCAGTTTTGTTTTGGGTATTGTATTACCCCCACACAGATGTTATATCATCCAGATCATGTTCAGTATTGAACCTTATGGCCTTTCAGTTCATGTTTCCAAATTATAAAGTGTTTATGCAGTATATAAGTGCAGATATCAGTCAAGGGTTAGCTTGTGGTCCTTCGGGGTCATAAGCATCGTGTAGCATTTTGGGTACCAGATTTGGGACGTTACAACAAATTGGCATAGTCATCCCTCAAGTAATTTTTCTGTATTAGAAGAAAATTAGTGGACTTCGTCATGCGGTCCACATTCACCCAAATAAAGTCATATTGTTTTTGGGACTTCAAAAGCCTCATAATGAAGTCATTGTTGATCATCTCCTACTTTCACATAGGCAAATATATCTCTTGGGAAGTGCCACTTAGTCTCAAATGCTCAACCTTGACTTTTTGACAATTCAAGCACTTAGAAACAAAACTAGCAACATATTTTTTCATATTATTCCACCAGTAAATTGCCTTAAGATCATGATATATTTTAGTAGAGCCTGGGTGAATAATATACCTCAAAGTCTGAGCTTCACTGAGAATCCTTTCTTGCAACCCATCTAATTTGGCACACACAGCCTACCTGGATACCTCAAAATCCAAACACCGCCAATTTCAAACAACATCACCTTCTGTTTACCAACATTATTCTTAATCTGTAATAAGATGGGGTCTTCATCCCGCTTCTCCTTAACTTCATCACATAGGGAAGACTTAGCTATCTCATGAACAATTCCCCTTCCATGTTTGAAATCCAGAAGTCGAACTCCTAGATTTACAAGTTGGTGAATATTTTTTACCATCTCCCTTTTTCCTTTCTTAACATAATAAAGATTGCCCATTGACAACCGACTAAGTGTGCCGCCACCACTTTAAATTTGCCTAGATGATAGTGCAGACTCATGTAATAATTCTTCTACAACTCCAACCACCGGCTCTGCCTGAGATTTAACTTTTCCTATGAGAAAACATACTACAAATTTTTTGATCAGTGAATATATCACCATGTACTCCATACAAATAATGATGCCATATCTTAAGCGTGAATACAATTGTCACTAACTCCAAGTCATGGGTGCGATAGTTCTTTTCATGCACTTTTAACTGTCTAGATACATATGCCACCACCTTACTATGCTGCATAATAACATACCCCAGTCCCACCCGGGACACATCATAATACATAATAAAACCCTCTGTATCCTTTGGAAGGGTCAAAACTAGTGCGGTAGTCAACTTATCCTTTAGTTTCTAAAAACTATTTTCATAAGAGTCAAACCATAAGTATTTCACTTTCTTATGAGTCAATTTAGTGAGTGGAGCAGCAATGGAGGAAAAACTTTCTATAAACCTTCTATAATACCCTACCAAACCCAAGAAACTCCGAATATCGATTGGAGTTATGGGTCTAGACCATTTTCTCACTGCCTCAACCTTTTGGGGATCAACCTTAATACCCTCACTAGAAATAATATGCCATAAGAAAGCAATAGCACTAAGCTAGAATTCATACTTGGAAAACTTGGCATACAACTCATGATTTTTGAGGTTCTAAAGGATTATTCGGAGGTGATTGGAATGATCCTCCTCATTCTTAAAATAAACCAAGATGTCATCAGTAAAGACTATGACGAACAGATCTAGAAATTAATGAATCATCCTATTAATAAAGTCCATAAAATTTGCTGGGGCATTAGTTAGCCCGAAGGACATAACTAAGAATTCATAATGGCTATATCAAGTTTGAAAAGCTATTTTAGGAATGTCAGCCTTCCTAACCTTCAACTGATGATACCCCGAATGAAGTTTTATCTTGGAGAAATATTTAGCACCCTGAAGTTGGTAAAAAATTTCATCAACATTTACTCTAACGGAAGGGCAATACTTCTTGAAATGACCTGTCTGACCATAAGTATAACACACACGCTCACCATAGATACACCTTCCTAGATGGTTCTTCCCTAAATTACTGTGATGAGGAGATGGCTGAAATGACTGGTTCATACTCTCTTGAGACTGACTACCCTGCACTCTTGATCTATTTTTAGGCTAAAAATTCTGAAATCGCCGATCTACTAAAGGTCTGGGCGATAGAGCGCTATATAAAGACTGAGTATTACTCCAAAACTTTTTTCTTAGACCACTTATTTCCCTAATTACTGCCTTGATTCTAACAGTTATTCTGATATGTGGACCTACCTCTCTTATCTTGCCTTTCTTTTTCCCTTACCTCAGCTAACCTCTTCTTCTACTTTTCTACCTACTATATGTGCACTGATAACCTGGAGAAGTCCATGTCCCTATTCAGAATTTTTCCCTTGCACTCCAATACCAAGTCGTTCGAGAGACAAGATGCAAACTTCCTCATACGATCCCTCATGTTGCCCACTAACTCAGGAGCAGAACAAGACAGCTGGGTGAACTTCAACGTATACTCTTTGATACTCATTTTTCCTTGTTTCAAGTTCATAAATTCTTTAGCCTTTGACTCCCTTGATTCCTGAAAACAAAAGGGTCTAGGAAAGCTTCCACAAACTCTCCCCACATAGAAGGTCTATCATCTCTACCCTTCGAATCCTCCCATTCATTATTTCACTGACTGGCCACATCCTTCAACTAATAGGTTACTAATTCAACTCCTTTAACTTCATTCGTATGCATAATTCTAAAATTTTTCTCTAGTTCATTAATAAACCCTTGGGGGATCTTCCTCAATCTTCATGCCAGTAAACATAGGTGGGTTCAGCCTCATGAATTGACAAACTCATGTAACCTTATATAAATCAGACATAGAACCCACATTTTCAGGATGACAGGTCTGAGAGACGACCAGCTGAGCAATCATATGGATGGACTGTCTAAACTCAGTATTCAAAACTTCTCTTTGAGGAGGTTGGGGACGGTTAATACTAGTTCATGGAGGTTAAGGTGGAATAGTTAGGACAGGAGGAATTCCCAGAGTAGCAAAATCCTATAGAGTACGAGCTTTATTATGGGTCCACATCCCATGAGTAGGAAAGACACCGTCCGCTTGGGTATTTTGTTCGTTGGCTCTATGGGGAGGCATGACCAATTTTTGAATTGTAGCGAATCATTGATTAGAGGAAATTCAAACTCCATAGAATGGACTAAATCATTAAAGCAAGAGAGATATTCCTAAATGGCTAGTAGTTTCCTCTTTATAAGTGTGGCGCGCTACAGACCCATAAAAAGGACTCTACCTAATGTAATTTTGAAGATACCTTGGGACCATGAACCGTGCTCTAATACCAAGTTTGTCATGATCTAAATTGAGGGCTTAGCTACGACGAGAATCCCAAACCTTAAAGGCCTAAGAGCCCTTCTAAATGGCAATAATATGCAATAGTTACATACAATAATGAAATGTGGAAAACATAGTAAAATGAAAACATGGTCGCTATATTTATTTAAATAAACAATATGAAATTTAATTCATAAACAATCAAAAATACATGACACCAGTCTACAAAATCTCTAGCAATATGAAAACAACATTTGTCTAAAAACTGAGACAAGTCGTAATCAGACTTTTGACTCGTATCCTTCTGATACTTCAATTCATGCATAATAGCTTGGATTTTGTTATGTTCATGCTTCAGCATATGACTTGTATCTTGGCTTACGACTGAGATACTTGAGTTGTATCTTCCTCATACTTTGTTTCTCGATTTAGTTTTTGGTTCTGTTCCTCATATGATTCAGCATATGAGTCGTATCAAATGGTTATGATTTAAGGGTTGACTTGTATACTGATTGGAGTTGGGCCATTTTTAGGTCTTTTTATACTTTTTTTGTTCAAACAATGTTATAAACCTGTTTTACCTACAATTCACACCAAAGCGCATCATATCTAACAAAACAACTTAAGTTCATGCATAAATTCACAATTTTAAGCATCAAAAGTGTCGTGTTTCTATGCCACTTCAACACCCTCAACTTAGACTTTTAAATTTCCTCATGTAAACTAAACTAAATACTCTTTCCTAACCCGAAGGCAATGCATAAAACAAGAAGATCTTAGATAACCCATGGAAGTGAGTTTGGATTCAATTTCAATCTTGTTGTTCCCTTCTCAATTTTCAACTTTTCAACTTATATGTACATACAATAATTCAACACATGTAGAAACATAAAAGAATCTGATGATGTGATTATATTAGCAATAGATACTTGGGCATAGACATGTTTTACATTCATCAATCAATCTAGCAACCTAGCAATATAACCTATGTTCACTCATAGTCCAAGAAATCACATTCACTCCTCATGGATAGACTACTCTTTTCAGGGATATACAAATGACTCTCTCACAAAGAAGTATCACTGTTGTGAACAAAATATCATAAGCTTGCCCTTATGCTCTTTTTCTAAGTTATCAGACTAATACAGTAAGATCACTATAGGACTTTATTTGGCTTGTAACGTAGGCTTGGGGATGGTATTATACACATGTATTTATAAAGTGATAAGCCTCCTTGATATGACACTCTTTTTAGGGTCCACTATTTTTTACTTCTTTTATTTCTACCCTTACGTCTCTTTTTTCTTCAGAGCACATTCCACTTGGGTTAGGTGTGCTTTATAGCACTTATTTTTCTTCTTCTTCTTCTTCTTCTTTTTCTATACCTTACACACTTCTGTCTTTTCTTTACATCACACCTACCCATGTTTCAACTTATTTCCCTTGTACATACTTTTTTTCATTCTAGCTTTTCTCTTACGCACCCCTATAATAGCCACCCTCAACTTAGGTGATTTGCCTGAGTTAAGGTGCACAGTGTACCCAGGAGGACTAGGGCCTAAATAGGCTCATTGTAAGTTAAACAGGAAGGTGATAGGTGTAACAAGAATAATTAGTCTATTAAAGCTCAAATATTTGGATCAAGGGGATTTGTTCATTTGGTTCAGGCATTTTAGGCTTAAGTGGACTCACACAAACATGGTCTATAATCATTTCCTACGTAACTATACTTAGACCTACAAAAAGACAACCAGGCAAGTTCTAGATTCCAACACAATCAGGCACTAGTAAACCTTACATGCATACTTGCACAGGGTTATATTACTAAGTACTAGTTATCAAACTATGCAATAGTTTTGTCCTGAATTGTTCTATCCCTAATCATAATACAATTATCAGATACTCAATAGAATTATATAACTATATAAATCACTCAATTCATAAAGCAAAGAGTTTAAGGGGGCTTAATATTTTTAATTTTTCAACACAATTCACACCACTTTTCACAATCTCATTTTAGACATCAGCACAAAATTTGCATTATTTCATCAAT
Source organism: Capsicum chinense (assembly GCA_026120095.1). NCBI lineage: Eukaryota > Viridiplantae > Streptophyta > Magnoliopsida > Solanales > Solanaceae > Capsicum > Capsicum chinense. The sequence continues at coordinate 12,426,672 of JAPEIP010000007.1, forward strand.
CACAAAATAAACATCAAAATTAGAGTCAAAATATTTAAATACATCCCAACTTTTCAAAAATCCATAAAAATTATTATCAAAGATTAGAAATATTCACTGCCATAGCCGCACTGATCTACTCCCTATCTCAGCTGCTTGCCTCAAACCTACAAGTCATAATAGACTTTCAGTTTTAGCTACATGTGAAATGTTTCAAACTACTCCCAAAATTTTTGGTACCCCTACTACCAACATAAAAAGGTTACACCATCCACAGTGTTACAATAATAAAATAGAGTAAGGATCAGGGTCATACCTAGGTGCCAGAGTATCAATATCAATACATGGGCCCTAAATCGAGTCCCACTCTTATCCTCTACTGTCCCACCTAAAACTGGATCAATAATAGGAGGGGGCACAATATCAACCCCTTCATTATCCAAAACTAGATCTCTCAAACCACCATCTCCTATAGCCATCTCTTAAACCCATGTCTAACAATCCTTATCTTCCTGGATGCTATTAATTCTGGCCTTTTTCTTACCAACTCTGGTGTAACACCCCACACCTTTGGGCTAGAATTTAAACCTTCACTCCTATATGTATATACATGAACCCAATGATTCCTTGTTAATATATGTTTCATGTTCTTTATTCTAGTGTGGGAAGTTCTTTCAAAGTGAAAATATTCATATAAACCACCTAGAGCAAAGTTGAGCTAAGAAAATTTAATTCATCCAAAGTTTGGTATTCTATTCTACAAGGGTCTACTTTGAACGTGTATAACTTTTTATATACGTGAATTTTTTTAGCTTAAGACCCACCAAATTGTAGATAATTAAGTCAAATTTCCAATGATACTGATTTTGCCTTAACCCTATATCCGAGCAAAAAGTTATAGCCATTTTTGTAAGAGGCAGTGAGGGGGCACGATAAGCCCTTTCCACAGGGCTTAGAATGTCAGACTGAAGCGGGTGTCGCAGCCTATACTCCCTCGAACTAAGGGTGCTCTACCTGGTTTATTCGCATATTGTTTTCAACTCCTTAGGGGTCAAGGGGCACTTTGGTCCTTCCCCTCAACCCCAAACGTCCAAAGGATGATATATATCACCCAAAAGGGTAGTATTTGCCCATATTCTTCAACATCAACTCACCAAAAAGCCTCTCTTTCCCCAAGAATGAAATCCAAAATCCTTTTCTCTAAGAATCCAAGGAGTTCAAGCTTTTTTCTCTAAATCAAGAAGCTTAAGGTACGTAGATCTTTCCTAAATCATTCAGCATCAGTTTTATGGTTTTTATTAAGTTTAAAAATATACAATCATGTTTACAAAGTGGGTTATCGATATTGTTTTGAATAGTATGTATTATGAACTTATTTGATGAAAGTGAACATTTTTCTGGAACCCCTTGTTATAGAATTGAACTATAGTCATGTATGCATATGCGTTTTCAGTTTGCGAAGATTAATTTAAGAGCATGAATAATGAAACCCCTATATTGTTATGATACCTCTTGATTTCACATATTGTGGGTTGGTTAGTTGCATACTTTAAATCATGAGATAAGTGCATTACTATTATTTTGGACTTGATATTGATTATGAATTGAAGAGAGGGTGTTTTCTTATTTATAAATGTTCAATGTGATAATTTAAAGAGTTACTTGGATTTGTATAATTAATTGACCATCATGTGTTGAAATATTGAAAAGGGAGAATCTTTGCATAAGCTTGAACATATTTTGAAATAAGGAATCCCTTGCATTGTTTAAATATT
>JAPEIP010000007.1:12428525-12441981 GCA_026120095.1 Capsicum chinense
TAATTGACCATCATGTGTTGAAATATTGAAAAGGGAGAATCTTTGCATAAGCTTGAACATATTTTGAAATAAGGAATCCCTTGCATTGTTTAAATATTTTTAGTGGTCAAATGATTGAGTTTATTAAAAAATCTACAGCGGAACATTATAAATAATTTGAATGAGAAGAGTTGTGGAATGATATCATACGAATGACTTACAAGTTAGGGTATGACGATACCCTATTGTGAATTGTCCTTAATTGAATAAGAAAAGAGTGGTTTGTAAGTATGATGCATTTTTTCTTATAAGATATTTAAAACTATTCTTAAAGAGGGTTAGATGGTTACCTGAAGAAAGCATGAGTTGAAAAACTCTATGCTGAAATCATGATTTGCCGACACGGGGTTATGGTACCATGCTTTGTGGTCTTGTGTACCTTGATTTATGCCATCCTTATTTGGAACTATTGTTAGGATCCCTGCTTTGTGGTGTTATGCACTACCATGACATGTTGATTTGATTGGGGATCATGTCACCATGCTATGTGGTCTTACGTCTCCCCTTAGTGATACTCCAATCCTTGTGGAAAGCTTAGATTAGAGACTTGGCTGCCGAGTTAAGGGCAGATTCCATATAGACCATGGAATTACAGATTGTAGGGTATACCATCTATCTCAAAATAATAACAAAGAGTAGAGTCATGATTTCAAGAAGGTGTTTTCAAATTTATCAAATTATGCCCATGTGTTTTCGAAGGTTTGAAGATGACATGTTTTTATGAAATGCTCTAGCCTATGTTGTATATAAATGTATTTTATTTTTTGATTGTCTTTCGAACCAGTACATTTTGTATTGAACCCCTATAGTTTGGGATCTGAGGCTCAGTCTCGAGGTCCCAATAAGCAATAGATAGGTTTTTTTAGGCGTTTGATGTTGGTGAGCCTCCCTTATTTCGGAAGGCCTGATTTATCTGATATGTTGTTTCATTTTGGCTTATGGTCCAACTAAGGTCCTTGTCCCAGCTTTTAGAATGATGTTGGTTTTCATATTGTTAGAGTTTTTGTAGACTGGTGTCATGTGTTTTGAATGTTATGAACTTAGGACTCATTTGGTAGAGTGTATAAGATAATACTGAATATGTTGTATTAGTAATACAGGAATTAGTAGTGCAAGGATTAGTAATACTGGGATTAGTTTTTATGCAGTGTTTGGTTTGATGCATTGAAAACAATATGTATTGTTATATTTTAAGAAGAATAGTGTTTGTTTACAAAAATACCCTCGACATATTATAACTTTGTGCATTTTTTTTACAAAAATTTATTATTCCTTTTTTTTAAAAAAAAGTTAACAATATAACTAATTATTTACTTTAGAATTTTAAGATTTAATCATTCACTTACAAAAATTATTTTTTGTATTATGTTTTCTTTGTTTGTTCATCATTTGCTTGTTTTCCCACTTTGTGTTGTTTTTAAGTTGGAGGGAGGTACGTATAACTTTTGGATGAGATAGTAAAATTATTATTAAAATAAAATTGTATTCTATAGAGTGTTAAAATTAAGCAGAAAAATTACTTTTATTTATGAATATCCTATTTACAAAATTAAAGCTTGTATGCAATTTATTTTCAGATTTTGACCAATAAATATTTTTTTGAGTTAATGGAGTAGTTTCCTTTTATAACTAAAATTATTTGGAGGGATATTATTATTTTTATAAATTGAAAATAAGTAATTCATATTGAATAAATTAAAAAAGATATAGAAAAAAATCAAAGAAATTTTGATGGCATTTTTGTAAATAATAATAAAATTTGTAAACTAATTTATTTGAACAAATTTATTAGTACAAATATAAAAAATAAAATTAAGAAAATAAAAAAAGTGTTTAAAAAATTTGAGAGATATTCTTGTCTTTACACATACTAATCCCATGGTATTAAAACCCATGTATTACTAATACCACCATATGTGAGTATTAGTAATACGCCCTATAATACCATGTAGGGTGTATAACTAATACATGGTATTAGTAATACATTGGTCCAAAATCCTACCAAACATATTATTAATTGATACCACACTTAATGCATGGACTATTTCTCCTAAAACGGCCTACCAAACGATCCCTTAATGTTGTACTGTTCAGTCAAAGTAAGAGATTGACCATGTTTTTGTTTATAATATTTTTCGCATTTCTTTATAATATATGAATGTTGTGCATGATTTCAAGATAGACAAGGGCGCTCAAGCCTTTATTGTTTGGGATGCTTGTTGTGGCCAAGGCCTCGACTCGAGTCGTGACATCTGGCCTCTTTCTTTTTATCTCTTCTTTTCTCTTCTCTCTCTCTCGATCTGCTCTGCCTACTCATCCACTGACACTTCCTAAATATTTGGCACCTCGACTGTGGGAATCACAGTCTCTACAATAGGCTCAACAACTATTGGCCTCTCGAATAACTTAGTGACCATCTTTTTTCTCTCTGCAGTCTCGGCTCTAACATCGGCAATATTAGGCGCCTGTCCACTACAAAACTGTGAGTAATCCTCGACTCAAATGCATCTAGGCACTATTGGACGCGTCTATCCTATGTCTTCAACTGCCAAGTCATCCAAACTTTTACTCTGCCCTCCATATGACTTACTTTCGCAGTCAATGTTGCTAACTAGGTCACAACTTCTATCCAAGCAATCTGCAAAATCATCATAACCCTGGGTGGCATACCCTGTGGCCTAAGTGCCACCGACTAGACATACGGTGGGGAACTAGAAGTAGTTTTTTCATCTGTAGCTGCAGTCTGTGCACCTGCCTTAGTAGTCACAACTGTAATAGGGGAATCTATTTGATCATCTTTTGGGAACACTCCTTCTATTGCATCTAGAGCTTGCCTGACAGATCAGGCCAAAGGTTTTGTCACATCACAAATAAGCCCTATATCAAACGTCCTCTGAGCCTCAATCATCTCACCGATCCCGTGTATATCTAAAACTCCTAATGCCAAATAGATTTGAGTAATCATACAGGGGCAGGACAATAGTGCCTTTTGAACCCCTAACAGCCCTATCTCTTATCTCTCGAGCCAGGAACTCACCAACATTGAATGCATAGCCGACCGTAAAATTGGATATCATAGCTACTCCGACCGGGCTTAATACATTATCTCCGGTAGTTGGACATAGCCTATGTTAGGCTAGTGTCCACCAAGATTTACCCTCGAAGTTGAGGGTACCCTTCTTGATTTATTGTGAATCTATGAAACCACCTTCCACCTAAATAACATGCAGTCCATTCGAAGCTATTCTCTCTGCCATCCACCTAAACATCATAAGTTTATTATCTGTACCTGTTGTTCTATTTGTGATATTTCTCATCTAAGCTATTCTATAATCCATATCCCCTGTATTTATTATGGCTTGATATTCTGGCCCATATGGAAATCTCCTCATGGTGCGGGGTGAGATATCCACTCTAACTCCTTGAATCATGAGAGAGTTAATAAGGTCACCTCCCTTCCACTACATAACTTGTGTATATTTTTGATGAAGTTCTACTTCATATGTAGCATAAAACTCATGAACAAGCACCTTACTATATTTACCTGGTGCTCTCATCATCTAGACAAAAAAATAGTTCCTAAAGTGCTCAGCAAACTCAGGTAACTCATCCATCTCTGTAGTAGTCACCCGTCTCTCTGGATATAGCACTCTACTTATATTACCTCCCCGAAGACAAGACAACCACAATTTAAATATCTCGTGCATGCTTGGGTTCCCCTATCGTTCAGTGATGGGCACCAGAGAAGTGGTTAATGCAATTAGGGGGTCCTTTCTGTCTATTGGGGTAGCATCTTCCTTTGGCCTTTGAGCTTTATATGAACTCACTTCTGTTGAACTGGATCCAGCTTAATCATCATCCACAGGTTGTGGTGTGTGCAAAAGAGATACTATCGCATTCTTTCTCCTTAGTCTTTTTGTTGGTTGTGTTTCTAACTCTTGGGGAATGACCCTCTTCCTCTTTGTCTTAGCAGCTTCCTTTCCTTTCTGAACAACTTCCATTGATGTGGTTCTTTCATATTCTTCTCCACTGCTTTTCATCTAGCTTTTGGATAAGTTGGTTTCTTTACTTTCGACCAGCTTTTGTTAGGTAACTTTCTTAGCATTTGGTTTAGAGGATGCGACATTCTTTATAGGCATTGTACCTAAAAATACACTATTATTAGTAACTAAACAAAGGAAAAAAAATCAAAATTTAAAACTAAAGTTCAATGTTCTTTGTCATAGTTGGGTACGAGTAGTAGGTACCGGTCGTATCTACTAAGTATGACTCGCATGCTATAGTAATATCCTAGAAAGCGCTTGACCTTTGTTAACTAGCCTGCTTACGACTGCTCCTTACCAGTTGTACTAAATGGGTACGACTCATGACTAACAGTCGTAAGGTGGTCAAAAATATTTATACCAGTTGAGTTCTTTACCCAGGTGGGTACGATTATGTGTACGGTCGTAAGGGTAGGATACGACTCATATGGTAGAGTCATATCCCATTCAAAACTGTGAATTTGTTTGATTTCTATGTTATCAGTGGTTGCGAGTCTCATTATAATACCTGTACCAGTGGGTACAAGTTGTAAGAAGTCTCATATCCACTGCAACATAGAAGTCCAACTTCAAAGTTTGACTCCGATAAAATTACCAAAGTAGCCACTACTATATTCAGCTATTTCAAGCAATTTAAATGCAAAATCATATAAAAATTTCTTTACCGACCCTAGTCCTTCCCCAAGTTCCAATTTTTAACTAAAATTTTCTAAACTAGTGTACAATAAACTCAACGTTAGCCTAAATCCAGTAATGCCAAGATCCTAGTAGCAACAATTTCTCAGTTCAACCTGAAAGTATAGAGAATAGGTTGAAAGCACTTGGTGAGTAGGAAAATTAAGTTCTTGTGTTCAATTTCATTTTTTTGCCCAAATACTAGTTTAAAGCTCAAAAATTGAAAGATTTGAAGTTTATAGTAGTTGATTCAAGTTGAAAACACTTTGATTTTATAGTTTAAAAGTTGAAATTTTGTTGAGAAATGGATTGGGTATGAATGATGCTATCGGGTACCCGATCGTGCCCTTTCTCTTTATTTTAATTAAGCATTAGGCAGGGTCAACTCGAGATCTGACCTAGTAAGCTTGGGTACTAGTGGTGTCTCGTGCCCAAGCTTACAGGTTATTTATTTGACTCATATGGACCTAGGTGCTGTATTTGATACGATTCTCATTTATGAACTGTATCCAAAGGATACGACTCTACTGGGAATCGTATTCATTTCAAAAACTTATGACTTATTTTGATTGTTCTCACAGGACACTACGACACCTACTCATGAGTTGTACCATATAGACATCACTCATAAAGAGTATGTATGATTCCTTTTTAACTTTTTCTGGATTTTTTCTGTTTTCTTTAGCTCTGTACATTGAACAAACACATTACCCTATTATTAAAATAAGTACAAAAATATGGGTTGCCTCCCACGCATCACTTAGTTTAATGTCGCGGAACGATATGGCTAAGTTGGATACTCAGATTTCACCAACTATCCTCATAGGTTGCTTCCCATGCAACACTTGATTTAATGTTGCAGCATGGCACAATTACCTTTATTACTCAGACTTCATCAAGGTCAATATCAGCTAGTTCCTTTACCTCTCCAATATTTTCCATATAGTTCTTTACTCTGTTTCTATTCGCATTGAATGGACTTGTGCCATCCTTCTTTATTTCTAACGCACCATAGGGATACATTTTTGTCACTGTGAATGGACCATACCATCTTGACTTAAGCTTACTTGGAAATAAATGAAGCCTAGAAATGTATTGTATCACTTGGTCACCCCTTTTAAATACCTTTTTGTCAATCTTTCGGTCATATTACAGCTTCATCTTTCTTTTTTAAAGTGCTGAACTTTCATATGCCCTTAGCTGAAATTTGTCCAACATATTTATGCCATTCAACCTAGATTTGTTTTCATCTTTCCACTCTAAATTCAGCTTCTTAAACACCCATAGTTCCTTATTCTCAAGATCAATTGGTAAGTGGGAAGCTTTTCCATACGCAAGCTGATAAGGTGAAGCGCCTATGGGGATTTTGTAAGATGTATGGTAAGCCCATAATGCATCATCTAACTTTTTTGCCAACAAGTCCTATTGGCATTTATAGTCTTTACCAATATGGACTTAATTTCTCTATTGGACACTTCGACTTGTCACTAGTCTGCGGATGATAAGGTATTGCCACTTTATGATTCTCTCCATATTTTTCCAGCAGACTCCTGAATAAATGATTGTAAAAATGTGACCCTCTATCACTAATTATAGCGTGTGGCATACCAAATCGATAAAAGATATTCTTTCTAAAAAATGTTGTGACACTCATTGCTTCATTGTTAGGAAACGCAATTTCTTCCACCCACTTCGACACATAATCAATAGCTACCAGTATGTAATTCATGCCACACGAACTTACAAAAGGTCCCATGAAATCTATGCCCCACAAATCAAACACTTCCAATTCAAAGATAGGGGTCATAGGTAGTTCATGTCTTCTAGTAATCGTACCTTGTCGCTGACATTGATCACATGCAGAAGCATAGTCATAAGCATCATTGTATTTGGTTGGCCAATAGTATCTATATTCCAGGATCTTATGAGCTTTGTGGGCCCTCCATAATGACCCCTAACTGGTGATAAATGACATGCTTCCAATATGCTCATCATCTTCACTTCAAATATGCATCTCCAAATAATTCCATCTACACAAATTTAACCAGATAAGGTTCATCCCAAAAAAAATTTCTTACCTCATACATAAACTTCTTCTTTTGCTAATATGAAAGATCTTTTGGGGCTAGATCACTTGCTAAGTAATTTGCATAATCTGCAATCCATGGAATTACATCTTGGAAAACTTCTAATATCTGTTCGTCTAGAAAGTTGTCATCAATCTCCACAACCTTAGCAACCTTCTGCATAGATTCCTCCTCTAGTCTAGACAAGTGATATGCAACTTGATTTTCTATGCCTTTCCTATCCTTTACCTCAAAATCAAATTCTTGCAACAGTAGCACCCAACGGATCAGCCTCAACTTTGCATCTTTCTTAGACATTAAGTACCGCAATGTTGCATGGTCCATGTGCACTATCACCTTTGTCCCAATCAAGTAAGATCTAAACTTTTCAAAAGCAAAAACCATTGCCAATAACTCTTTCTCTGTCACGGTATAGTTCTTTTTTGCAGGATTTAGTGCTTTACTAGCATAGTAGATGGAATGAAGGATCTTTTCTTTACGTTGGCCTAGTATAACCCCTAAGGCCAAACCACTTGCATCACACATAATCTCAAAATGTGAGGACCAATCAGGAGACACAATGATTAGAGCAAACACCAACTTCTCTTTTAATCTTTCAAAATCCTTCTTTCATACATTATCAAAGTTAAATTTTACCTCCTTCTCAAGAAGTTTTCAAAGTGGACTAGCAATCTTTGAGAAGTCCTTGATAAATCACCGATAAAAACCTGTATGCCCTAGAAAACTCTAAATTCCTTTTACAAAAATTGGATAAGGTAGTTTTTCAATCAATTCAACCTTTTCTCAATCAACTTCTATGCCACTCTTTGAAATTTTGTGCCCAAGAATAATTTCTTATTTGACCATGAAATGGCACTTTTCCCAATTAAGCATTGAGTTGCATTCCCCACACTTTTTTAGGGACTTTTCTAAGTGAGTAAGGCATCATCAAAAGAATCACGAACAACCATCTTCCATAAAAACTTCAATGGTGTCTTCCACCATATTAACACATATCCCAAATGGCATTTATTTGAATGCAAAGGTCCCATAAGGACATGCAAAAGTAGTCTTCTCTTGATCCTTATGCGCAATAGTGATCTTATTATATCCTGATTATCCGACAAAAAAATAATACCATCCTCTGTCTGCTAACCAGACCAATATTTGATCCATGATGGCATACAAAAATGGTCCTTCTAAGTCTATCCATTCAACTTCCTATAATCCATCCAAACTCTCCATCCCGTGACTGTCCTCATAGGCACTAGCTCATTCTTTCTGTTAGGCATCATAGTTATTCCTCCCTCCTTTGGTATGCATTGCATCGAACTAACCCACTTACTACTAGCAATGGGAAATACTAAACCAGTATCCAACCACTTAATGATCTCTTTCTTCACCACCTCCTTCATAGATGAATTGAGTCAACGCTGATGTTTAATAGATGGAATACAATCTGGATTAAGCTGAATTTGTGAGTTCACAAACCAGATGAAATACCCATGATATCTACAATGGATCATCCAATGGCTCATACTCCTTAATACCTTAAAAGTTGAAATTCCTAATCACAGTCTAAAGAGTTTTGGCACTTATCCTCTCTTCCATAGGAACAATTGTATCAGAACCATCATCCTATAAAGTAACTGCATTAACATCATGGAATAATTTCTCTTTATCATATACATCAATCACAGATACCGCTCTCAATTCATTAGGTTGCTTCATAGATTTGCATACGTTGAATGTCACATATTCATCATTGAGCCACAACATCAGATATCCCCTTTCTAGATCAATTAGTGCCCTACCTATAGCTAAAAATGGTCTTCCCAAGATAATGGGGACTTGAAAGTCCACTTAACAAGTCTAATATAACAAAATCACCCGAAAATATAAAAGAAGATACTTTTACCAAAACATCATAAAGGCTACCAACGGGCTTCTTTACTATTATATCTGTCATTACTAGTCTCATGGTGGTTGGTTTGAGAGCTCCCAACCAACTTTTTGAATACAACAAAAGAAATAAGGTTGATGCTAGCCCCTAAATCACATAATGCTCGAGTAAAGTTGAATGACCCAATAGTGAAGGTATTGTGAAAGCGCGAGGGTCCTCCTTATTCTCTATCGTATATCTAATGACTATAGTAGTGCAAAGATGAATATTGTTAACAAGCTTATAACTGATTGACCTCTTCTTAGTGATGAAATCCTTCATGAATTTTGTGTATCCTGGCATCTTCTCTAGTGCCTCTACAAGCGGTATGTTGATAGTTAACTCTTTTGTAGCTCCCGAAAATACACCCTTCAGATTTAGCAATTGGATTATATCACTATTGATATCAAACTTCACATTAGAGGCTAAAGGAGGGGGAACAATGGCTCCATACTCCATAGGTTCAACATAACCTAGATCTTCATCGTCTTTCTTATATGAATCTAAATATTGATATGCTGGAATAACAGGAGCCCTACCTCTCTGAAAAATTCAATCAATAACCTGCCTCGATCATACCAATCCTTGGCTTTTTTTGTTTCACTACGTTCTTACTCCAATAGTTGTTGTGTTTGTATGTCTGCAATATTCCATATATCTAATGGAGCACATAGGAGTGCCTCGTTTGGTTCCACAGGTGGGGGATCTTTCACCCCATCACAAACTTGTTCTAACATATTTCTAGGTGTTTAAAATGATTCTTTCTGGCTCGAGATTAAAAGAGAGTAAGGGATTGATTGTACTCCTAGTACTTGGCATACACAGGCATACACTAAATCAAAATAGAAAACTAAAAACCCGTGAACTTCACCAATTTAATTTATTACTCAAACCATCTCGCCCATCAATGGCGCCAAAATTTGATATTGCCCAAGACTACACCTCTACTAGAAGTATAATGCGGTTGATTGCAAATATAGTAATCCAACAAGGTTTCGGTCGACCCCACAAGGAAAACATGAATATTTTCTTGCCTTGATGTAATCCACAAACAGTACAGGAAAGTAAATTGGGGGGGGGGGGTTGTTATCAATTGCAAATAGTAAAAAATTCTTGAGTTTTGTTGAGTTCAATCAATATGAGATGAACTCTAGGTCTTTGTTCCCCCTGGCTTCTCAACTACATAAATTTCTTGAGATCAACCCAATTATTCTATTTTCCTACATGCAATGCCTACAATATTGGTATTATCCCCTTCTTAGAAGATAAATTTCACCCTTTATGACTAGTTTATCATCTCAAGGTGTCGCTTTGTTGCCCTTTGTTATGGCCTTAGGTATACTTGGTTATCGTATCACTGTTTTAATCTTATTTTCCAATCATTGTTTTAATCTTATTTTCCTAATCACAAGCTTCTTGGTTATTGAATGGATGTGAATATTGGCAATCTCAAGAGATTGTAGCTACTTGAGGATAATTATTGTAAAGAAGAATTAAGATACATGCAAAAATCCTATACCAATTGAGTCTCACACTTCCTCTGTGTAGTTATTCCTCCAGGGTTCCCACGCCCTAGCTAAGGAAATTAGTTTCTCATGTTTGTGAAATAAACCATAGTTATCAATGAAGAACACATAAAATTAATTGTACAAGAATAAAATAAATAAACGCTAAAGTCTTTAAGTGAATAAAACCCTAAAATCTCTGGAACAATAATGAGTGTATGTAATAATAAGTAAAAGCGCGTAAAAGAATGCAACAATGCACAACCTAATAAAAGATAAACCCTAGGGTATTTATAGTATCTCAAAATAACATAAAAAAATCTATTAAAAATGGAAAAGGTAAAGTTAAGTCGGCAGTCGGTATGACTCAGTTTTCACTCTTATCCTCAACTTATGAGTCATACCCTACCTTGTGGTAACTGTTCCAGTGTCTAATCTTCCCATGGATTCAATTCTATTTTCAGTTTACAACTTTGGCTTACGAGTTATAACTATAAATATGACTCATGTCCTTCATCCGCATCGACCTGGGACTTCAATATTTTCCGAACATGTTTGTATACAATATCCATATACGAGTCATACTCAGACTTCCAACTCTTATCCTTCTAATACTTCAATTCCTGGACAGTATCTTGGATTCTGTTATGCTCATGGCTTCAGCATACGACTTGTATCTTAGATTACGGTTGGGATACTTAAGTCGTATCTTCCTTATACTTGGTTTCTCTATTTGGATTTTGGTTCTATTTCTTACACGATTTAGCATGCGAGTTATATCACATGGTTACAACTTAAGGTCTGACTTATATACTGATCGGAGTTGGTCTTTTTCAGGTTTTCTTCTCCTCTTTTCATTCAAACAATGTTATAAACCTGTTTTACCATTAATTCACACCAACGTGCTTCATATCTAACAAAACAACCTAAATTCATGCATAAATTCATAGTTTTAAGAATTAAAAGTGTCTTGTTTCCATGCCACATCACCATTCTATAAGGAGGAATAGAAAATGGATGTGTGTCTGAAACCAAATCAATCATAAACTCAATCTCCCTATCTGGAGGAACACCAGGAAAGTCATCAAGAAAGACCTCAGGAAACTCATTCACCACCAGAAAAGAATACAAAGAAGGATCCTCTAAGTTTAAATATTTAACCTGGACTAGATGATAGAGACACCCTTTGGAGATTAATCTTCGAGCTCTAAGAAATAATATAAACTTCCTTTAGGATCTAGGGAAACACCTTCTCCCTCAAAAACCGATTCACCAAGGAACTTAAAGACAATCCTATGATCCAACAATCTAAGGATGCGAATCACGAGTGCAACCAATCCATCCCCAGAATGGCATCAAAATCCACTATATCTAACTTATACAAATGCACTAATGTCTCCTTACTACTAAACAATACCACACACACCCTATAGACTCTTTTAGCAATAACAGAGTCACCTACCTAAGTAGAAATAAAAAAAGGATCTAAAATAACCTCGGGATCAAAATCAAAATACACAGCTACAAAGGGGGTCACATAAGAGAGTGCAGATCCTAGAACAAGTAAATAATACATGTCATGAGAAAAGATGTATAAAATACCAGTCACAACATCAATCGATTCCTCAGACTCCTGTCTGGACGAAAGAGAATATAACTGATTTTGGCCAATGTCTGTAGTAAGCAGAAATAGATGCAGAAATAGTACCCTTAGGTGCAGGAGCAGATAAAGAGGCAACCAAAACCTTGTTTGCCCATAAAGAAACCTTACCAACTGGTAAATTTCTAAGCATTTAGCCTAGCTAATCATATTTAAAGCATATGTCCCTCCCCTTATTACAGACACCCCAATAAAGGCGACCATAGAACATACAAGAAAAACGTGATGAAGCCAACAAGACCCTACTAGCCTGAGATTAGGCATCTTATTCCCTAAAATTATCACCACCCTGCTGGCGCTTCTCACTCTAAGGATTCAGTTAGGGAGAAATAGCCATGGAGAAAGAACCAAAAATCCGCCACTTATTCTTTATCCACTAACCCCTATCTCTACCTCTTTTCTATTATTATCCATTACCCTGATTAGAAAACGTAAACTTCTTTCCCTTCCTTTCCCTATATCAGCCTACTTTCCCTTTTACTTCTTTACCTATTGTATATGAACAACCATCCTAGAAATATCCATGTTCTTGATCAGCAATGCAGTAAGAAAGAAGCTTGAGTGAGTGAGTGATGATATCCCAAGAGTGATATATTTCATGGGGCCTTAATGGGTTAAGTGAGGAAATATCCAGATTACCCTTTCTCCCTCCCCTTTAAACTATATAAAATTCCACTAGGATGGTATGACTACCACACCCTAACTATACCCTAGGGTATGAGTGGTACCCTAGACTCATACCCCAGACCTTCTTTTGGACCCCAACATTATCCAACATACGACCATACAAGTCAAACCGTACCCAACCATACAATTAGTAACATGAAATAAAACCTTAGCCAGAATAGGATCACCTAGACTAAACTTTAAAGTAGCATACGATTGACACCTTACCACTAGTACCCTAATATATGACTCGAATGATTCAATCATACCCTGAATAGAAACTAATTATACCCCATCATACGGTTAGTATCCATACAAGTTAACATATGACCAAGACTATACCAATTATACCCCATCATACGACTAGTATCCCCAGTCATATGATGTCCAGAAACTAAAACCCAAGAAAATTTTCTAAGGGTTAAACCTAGGATATTTTAGGATATGATTAGACCATACGAGTTGTATAGTCTGGTAATAAAGGGGAATGGTCACGAGTCAAGGGGTCGACTCGTAACCACCTACGATTTATTTATTTCTTTAAGTTGAGGGCATTTAGGATATTTCCCACTGTAACTCCCTTTGATACCTCAACTTAAAACACCTTTGAGACTTTATTAATAAATTATTACCAATCAAATAATGCTAAATTATCTCTCAAACTCTCCATTCAAGCAATGGCTAAGATTAAGGCCTTCAAGGGTAGTTTTTCTCAGTACTTCTTGTTGTCTAAGGCATGTTACTGGTCTCTCATTGATATTTTACTAAAAACATGTTTTAATGTATGCCTTTCATGGTGTTGTTATAGTTTTGCAATAAAGGTTGGGTTTTTTTTATATTCATGGTTGAATAATGTGTCT
>JAPEIP010000007.1:12442081-12453377 GCA_026120095.1 Capsicum chinense
GGATCTAGGGAAACACCTTCTCCCTCAAAAACCGATTCACCAAGGAACTTAAAGACAATCCTATGATCCAACAATCTAAGGATGCGAATCACGAGTGCAACCAATCCATCCCCAGAATGGCATCAAAATCCACTATATCTAACTTATACAAATGCACTAATGTCTCCTTACTACTAAACAATACCACACACACCCTATAGACTCTTTTAGCAATAACAGAGTCACCTACCTAAGTAGAAATAAAAAAAGGATCTAAAATAACCTCGGGATCAAAATCAAAATACACAGCTACAAAGGGGGTCACATAAGAGAGTGCAGATCCTAGAACAAGTAAATAATACATGTCATGAGAAAAGATGTATAAAATACCAGTCACAACATCAATCGATTCCTCAGACTCCTGTCTGGACGAAAGAGAATATAACTGATTTTGGCCAATGTCTGTAGTAAGCAGAAATAGATGCAGAAATAGTACCCTTAGGTGCAGGAGCAGATAAAGAGGCAACCAAAACCTTGTTTGCCCATAAAGAAACCTTACCAACTGGTAAATTTCTAAGCATTTAGCCTAGCTAATCATATTTAAAGCATATGTCCCTCCCCTTATTACAGACACCCCAATAAAGGCGACCATAGAACATACAAGAAAAACGTGATGAAGCCAACAAGACCCTACTAGCCTGAGATTAGGCATCTTATTCCCTAAAATTATCACCACCCTGCTGGCGCTTCTCACTCTAAGGATTCAGTTAGGGAGAAATAGCCATGGAGAAAGAACCAAAAATCCGCCACTTATTCTTTATCCACTAACCCCTATCTCTACCTCTTTTCTATTATTATCCATTACCCTGATTAGAAAACGTAAACTTCTTTCCCTTCCTTTCCCTATATCAGCCTACTTTCCCTTTTACTTCTTTACCTATTGTATATGAACAACCATCCTAGAAATATCCATGTTCTTGATCAGCAATGCAGTAAGAAAGAAGCTTGAGTGAGTGAGTGATGATATCCCAAGAGTGATATATTTCATGGGGCCTTAATGGGTTAAGTGAGGAAATATCCAGATTACCCTTTCTCCCTCCCCTTTAAACTATATAAAATTCCACTAGGATGGTATGACTACCACACCCTAACTATACCCTAGGGTATGAGTGGTACCCTAGACTCATACCCCAGACCTTCTTTTGGACCCCAACATTATCCAACATACGACCATACAAGTCAAACCGTACCCAACCATACAATTAGTAACATGAAATAAAACCTTAGCCAGAATAGGATCACCTAGACTAAACTTTAAAGTAGCATACGATTGACACCTTACCACTAGTACCCTAATATATGACTCGAATGATTCAATCATACCCTGAATAGAAACTAATTATACCCCATCATACGGTTAGTATCCATACAAGTTAACATATGACCAAGACTATACCAATTATACCCCATCATACGACTAGTATCCCCAGTCATATGATGTCCAGAAACTAAAACCCAAGAAAATTTTCTAAGGGTTAAACCTAGGATATTTTAGGATATGATTAGACCATACGAGTTGTATAGTCTGGTAATAAAGGGGAATGGTCACGAGTCAAGGGGTCGACTCGTAACCACCTACGATTTATTTATTTCTTTAAGTTGAGGGCATTTAGGATATTTCCCACTGTAACTCCCTTTGATACCTCAACTTAAAACACCTTTGAGACTTTATTAATAAATTATTACCAATCAAATAATGCTAAATTATCTCTCAAACTCTCCATTCAAGCAATGGCTAAGATTAAGGCCTTCAAGGGTAGTTTTTCTCAGTACTTCTTGTTGTCTAAGGCATGTTACTGGTCTCTCATTGATATTTTACTAAAAACATGTTTTAATGTATGCCTTTCATGGTGTTGTTATAGTTTTGCAATAAAGGTTGGGTTTTTTTTATATTCATGGTTGAATAATGTGTCTCATTGTTTAATTATGGTTTTTCCTTGTTTTAGTATGGTTTTTATTATTGTGGGATGTATAGTAATAGTAAATAGATTTTGGGAAACTATGGAATCCCTAAATTACTTGGTCATGGTCTTGAAACTTATGTGCCCTCAACCGATTTGTGAAATTGCTTAGGAATATAATTTTATCACATAGTTTGACTATTCTTGGAATCCTTACATTGCATAAATGGTAATAGAACTTGAATTGGTTTGGATTAATTTCAAATGGTCTTGGAAAGGCCTTGGTTGCCATCGTATTGGTTTAATGGGATATGGTGGAGTCTAATTTTAGTTTATTGGTTTTACAAGGCATAAGGAACTATAATTGCAAGATCCAAATCTAATATAACGATACCAACAGTTAATGCCTAATTAAAATACTCCTTGGTGAATGGTTTTAATATGGACTTAAAGGGGGGGTAGCAAAGTCATAAAAGGTGGAGGTTTCGGGGGGATCAATATTAAAAACTTATGTTTGTCGATGTGAGGTTTGGTCATAGTGACCATGTGCATAACATTACACTTTATAATTTTGGAGATGTACTAGCCATCCCTGGTTTTCTCTGGTACATATGGCTAACATGGACTGGAGCCCTTTTAGCAGGGTGAGCTGATTTCATATAGCCCATGGGTGCCTTTAGGATGGCAGAGCTACACAGGTTTTCAATGCATGATAAACCTTGTTTCCTATCTCTATATGATATATATGTATATATGTGATGTATATGGTTATCTAAATTAGTTTTGAATGATGGTTTTATTTTATCTTTATGCCTAAGTACAATCCATAGTTCACTCCACTAACTGTCAGCGAGCACTGTATCCTATATGATGTAGAAACTGGCCATACAACCATTTCTCATGCTTAGTGACTTGGCTTCAGGAAAAGCTTTGAGTCAGATAAAAATGGTGAGCTTTCATACTTCAAAAGACTTTATTTTATGCTATGGATTTCCTTTCATTATTATTATTTCTTTTGTTTTGGTTTTGGCTATGGTTGGGGGTATGTTCTGATCAAAGGTTGTTTGATTCTAGTTAGAGGCTTTGTCAAACTAATATAGACATCAGCGGTGTCAGTATTAGTGTTAGCATTGGTATTGGTATTGAAATTGGGATTGGTATTAGTTTTACACGTGGTTGTGGTTGTTTGGTCATGGTTATAGACTTAACTATTTGTCTTTAATTTTATACTATCTTATTTTGGTATATGTTTAGAATTCATCCAACATGGGGTGCAGGGAGGTTAACGGTTGGGTATTCGGGGTGGTATCCGATCCTGGCTAGACTTGAAATACTCAAAATTACTAGGACTTGGTTTAGGTTATGTCACTAGTGGAGAAGGATGTCTGATCTCAGGAAGACTACTAAAGCATACTCTTATAGGCTATGTTCTTGAAGACATGCCTTATGAGAAAGTAATAGAGAACTATGTGGTGAATTTGTTAAATTTTTTATGAAGCTCCTTATTCTCTACCATGTTGCTTACTTTATTTTCCACCTCAAAATAGTTGTTGATCAAGACCTATTAATCTATTTTGGATCTTATCTTCATCATAACAAACTGTTCAAGGGATTTTCAAAGTCAAAGCAGTTATTACTGTTTATGGAGAATTGGGTACCACACCAGTATTGATATTCCCTATAAGTCATGACTAGTTGGGCAAAAATAAGTCCCTTAGCATGTGTGTACATATTTATGTTGAATTTGAGAAGTTGTATTAGTTATTAACAAGATAACGAGCTAATAGTGTTCTAATTGCGAGGTTTAGAAAGATATGATTGTTACTTATGATGTTGTTGTTGACTCTATGGTTGATACTCTTGATGGTTATGTGGCTTATTTGTAAGCACTATTTGACCTGTTATTGATGTGTTGTTGATTCATGGAAAACTTGTTATGTGACAATGCTTGTCTACTTGGTATTTGATTTATGTTGTGTACATATTATTAAATTGAGTTGGCCTATGATACCTACTAGTATATAGTGGTTTGTACTGATACTACCCTGTAATCTTTTTTTGTTGAGTATAGAAAGTATTTCAGAGGCTCATACATGACCTTACCTATAGAGTTTGATAGAATATCTTGATCCTAAGGTGAGCATTTTATGTCCAGGCTACCATGAGTCATCCTATTTGTTCTTATCCTTCTTTTGGGTTTTATTCTTGTGAGGTGATATCGTGGAGTAATGATCTGTTGAGAGACTCATTGGAGAAGGATAGGTTCATCCAGAAGTAACTTATAGCAACTCAAAGCAGGCAGAAAGAGTATGTGGATCGTAAAGTAAGAGATATGCACATTATGGAGGGTGAGCAAGTGTTGCTCAAAGTATAACCCATGAAATGTGTCATGCATTTTGGGAAGAGAGGTAAGCTTAGTCATAGATATATTGGGCCATTTGAGATTCTTCAGCGTGTGGAGCTGGTGTCCTACAGATTGGCATTACCTCCGAGCTTGTCGGGAGTTTATCCTTTGTTTTATGTATCTATGTTAAATAAGTTTCATGGTGGTGGTAACTACATAATTCATTGTGATTTGGTCTTGTTAGATGGAAAGCTCTCTTATGAAGAGGAAAGTATTGCTATTCTTAATAGAGATGTTCGTAAGTTAAGAACTAAGGAAACTACGTCTGTAAAGGTCTAGTGAAAGAATCGTCCTATTGAGGAGGCCACTTGGGAGACCGAAGCAGACATGCGTAGAAAGTATCCGCATCTTTTTGTTGATTCAGGTAATTTCTTATTTCCCCTTCTTGTATCTTGTTTGCCCTTTAGGGATGAACGGTTGTTTAATTGGTATCTGATGTAACGACCCTTTGAGTCATTTTTGAAATTTTTGTATCTCCTATTTTTTAGCTCTTCTCATAGTTTATGTATGTGATTTATGACTCACGGGGATGGGTAGTATCAATTTTTGAGATGTACATAAGTGATTTAAGTCATTTGTTGGGCTATTGAGTTGAGAAAGTTAAGCTTGATCACGTTCAACTTTGGATTAAGATGTCCTCGATTTAGTATTTTAATATTTTCAATAGGTTTGGAATATACTTTTTGCTTAAAATATATATTTGATTTATTTTTGTAGGATTTTGGATAAATTTCGAAGATTTACTAAAAGTATTGGGTATTTTAGATTACTAGTTTAATTAGTGGGTTAATGGGTAGAAACCACAACTGTTTCCTATATCACATAACCCACGTCTAATTTAATTAAAAGTAATGTTAACTCCTCTGTATAACAATAACAACTGAAATACAAGAGAATTCTTTCAGAAGCGCAAAATTTCAGGTAAGATCTCTAATTTTAATGGTTGCTAGAATTCATAATAATTTTCTCAAGGTCGGTTGTATAATATTAGTGGTTCTTTTGTTCATATTGACCTAAGAAACAAGGCTATGATGAAGAAATTATGGCCTAATGATTGGGCATTATGCCGAGATGCTAATTTCTCGTTATTAGGTCATAATGGTATGGAGTAAATGGAATCCTACGGTGAAATATAGTGGTACGTAACCTGTATACTAGGAAGTCATTGTTATAACATCTTAACATTCATAATCTTAGTTATTTTTATATTACAATAGACATTTTACTTGAACGTTAGTCTTTTTTTTTTTTGGAAATTTCAGGAAAATCCGTAACCGCTACACCCTTTGGATGTGTGCACTGGGTAAACCCCCCCTGTGCATAGCCTGCAAGTAACATCAGGGGGTTTTAACCGCACTAGGCAAGCCCGGTGCGACAGGCTCGACTCAAAGGCCCTACCTAGGAATCGATCCCAAGTAGCTGTGGTGGGTTTTCAATCACCGACCAGTGAGCCATACCACAAGGGTGCACTTGAATGTTAGTCCTAATAAAGATAAATCTAATTATAAGTTAATGATGACAAACGATAGGGTGGCTTGTCATTGGTTAATCCAAGATTGTATATATACTAAATAATGGTAAGTTGTACTTATAAAGTACTGCAGTTATTGGTTTCGTTTCATGTATAGCTTTAGTTTATCATAGGCTAACTCAATTTAATAGCATGTACACAACATAAATCAAATAAAAAGTAAATAAGCATCGTCAGATAACAAGTATACAATGAATCAACGATACATCAATAACATGTCAAACGGTTCTTACAAACAAGCCACATAACCATCAAGAGTATCAACCATACCGTAAATATCCATAGAGTCAACAACAATATCAGAAGTAACAACCACATCCTTCTAAACCTCGCAATTAGAATGCCATTAGCTCATTATCTGTTTAATAACTCATACAACCTCTCAAATTCAACACAAATATGTACACACATGCTAAGAGACTTATTTTTGTCCAACTAGTCATGACTTGTAGGGAACAATCTATGTTCATGCACCGTACTGGCCCGGTACTTGATCCTCCATAAACAAGTAATATCAATATCATATTCGTACCGATGTGGTACCCTATCTTCCATAAACAGGTAATATTAATATCATATTCATACCGACATGGCAAATCAATACATATTCGTACCGGCGTGGCACCCTATCCTCTATAAACAAGTAATATCAATATCATATTCGTACCAACGTGGTACCCTATCCTCCATAAACAAGTAATATCAATATCATATTTGTACCGGTGTGGTAACCCGATCCTTTATAAAAAAGTAATAGGTATGTTTTATTAAATTCATACTACCTCTCAGGATACAATGCGATGTACTAAGTTTACAAGTGGACTTAAATTCATAAGACAATTCCGTCAAGTAAATTTTTAATAATTATTTATACATGGCTCAACAATACAAATATCATCAAATTCAAGTGTTTCCGAATACCAATCAACAAGCATCCAATTTAGGAGCATACACACAATTAAATTGAGTCTAAACTTCAATTAAATCGTAACCTACTTCAACCAAAGAATCCAAATACAAGCAAATTTACAAAGGTTTTGTCTTTCTATAAAGCTTTTGAATAGTTCAAAACTGTCCAAATATATAATCCTCACAAGAGTACGAATCCAATGATACTCAACTTACAAATTCTTACGCAAAAAATCCCAGTCCTAAAACCTAATTTATCAAAACTATGATTGGTTGAAATATGATAAACTAAATCTAAACATGAAACAAAACCAATAACTGCAGTACTTTATAAGTATAACATACCATTATTTAATATATATATAATCATGGATTAACCAATGACAAGACACCCTATCATTTGTCATCATTAACTTATAATTAGCGTCGTCTTTATTAAGACTAACGTTAAACTAAAACATCTACTGTAATAGAAAAAATAACTAACATTATGAATGTTAAGTTGTTTTAACAATGACTTCTTAGTAGACAGGTTACGTACTACTGTATTTCACGTTAGGATTCAATTTACTCCATACCATTATGGTCAAATAAAGAGAAATTATCATCTCGGAATCATTAGGGAACAATCACTTCTTTATAGCCTTATTACCTAAGTCAATATGAACAAAAGAACCACTAATACGATACAACTAACTTGAGAAAATTATTATGAATTCTAGAAGCCATTAAAATCAAACATCTTACCTGAAATTTTGTCTTAAGCCACACAATCCAAGCTTCACAAAGAATTGTCTTGTATTTTTGTTGTTGTTTTTATATAGAGGAGTTAACCCTACTTTTAATTAAATTAGTCGTGGGTTAAGTGATATAGGAAATAGTTGTTGTTTCTACCCATTAACCTACTAATTAAACTAGTTATCTAAAAATACCCAAAACTTTTTGTAAATCTTCAAAATTTATCAAAAATCTCATAAAAATAAATTAAATTTATAATTTGACCAAAACGTATATTTCAAACCTATTGAAAATATTAAAATACTAAATCGAGGTCATCTTGACTCAAAGTTGACTGTGATCGAGCTTAACTTTCTCAAACTTCATAACCCAACTAATGACTTAAATCACTTCTGTACATCTCAAAAACTAATACTACCCATCCCCTTGAGTCATAAATCACATACACAAAACTACAAGAAGAGCTAAAATATGGGAGATCAGAAAAATTCACAAATGATCAAAAGGGTCGTTACATCATATACTAATTAATCAATTGTTCATCCCCGAATGGGCAAAGAAGATACAAGAAGGAGAATAAGGAGTTACCTGAATCAAAAAAAGATGTGGATACTTGCTATACATGTCTACTTCAGTCTCTTAGTGGCCTCCTCAATTGGACGATTGTTCCACTGGACCTTTACAAACGCAATCTCTGTAGTCCTCAACTTACGTACATCTCTATCAAGAATAGCAACAGGTTCCTCTTTATAAGAGAGGTTTCCATATAACAAGACTGAATCCCAATGAATTATATAGTTACCATCACCATGAAACTTCTTTAACATAGATACATGAAACATTGGATGAACCCTCGATAAGATCGAAGGCAATGCCAATCTATTGGCCACCGGCCCCATATGCTGAAGAATCTCAAATGACCCAATATATCTAGGACTAAGCTTACCTTGCCTCACAAAATACATGATACCCTTCATGGGCGATACTTTGAGCAACACTTGTCACCCTCTATTAAATGCATATCTCTCACTTTCCTATTTGAATACTTTCTTCCTCCTTTAGGCTGCTATAAGTTTCTCCTGGATGAACCTAACCTTCTCTAATGAGTCTCTCAACAAATCATTACTCCACGGTCTCACCTCAAAAACATCAAAAAATCTAATGGGAGATCTACACCTCCTCCCATACAAAGCCTCAAACGGTGCCATATCGATACTCGAATGATAATTGTTATTATATGCAAATTTGGCCAAAGGTAGGAATTGATCCCAATGAACTCCAAAATTCATCACACGTGCACACAGCATATCCTCCAACACCTTAATTATTCGCTCGAACTTTCCATCGTTCTGAGGGTGAAAAGTTGTATAAGGTCCAACCTTGTACCCAACTCCTCATGCAAATTCTTCCAAAAGATAGAGGTAAATTGAGTACCCCTATCTGAGATAATAGAAATTGAATCCCCATGCAATCGAATAATTTTCTTAAGATAAATCTTGGCCAACTTTGTTGCATTATTAGTCACCTGAACTGGAATGAAATGTGCAAACTTATTCAACCTATCCATAATAACCCATATGAATAATACTTTCCCAAAGTCTTGGGGAAACCAATAATGAAATCCATAACTATCCTCTTTCCTTTTCCTAAGGCTTCTGATGCTTATAGTTTATCTGCTTGCAACTCTAGCATTTAGCAACAAAATCAATTATATCCCACTTCACTCGACCCCACCAATAATGTTGTATCAAATCACGGTACATCTTAATCGCTCCAGGATGTATAGGATACTTCAAACAATGAGTCTCAGCTAGAATAGTAGTAATCAAACCATCAATATGAGGCACACAAACTCACCGCTTTATTCGCAACACGCCCTCACCATTAAGAATGGCCTCCTTGGCCTCACCATACCAAACCTTATCATGAATCTTGCTCAATTTAGCATCCTCAAATTATTTAGCCTTGATTTAATTAAGAAATGTTTACCTTGCCTCAATGCTGACTAGAACTCCTCCTCTCTCAATCACCTCTAGTCAAATAAACTTATTAGCTAGAGTATAATTCTCTCTATCCAATGGACACTTGGTAGCATTTAAGTAAGCCAAGCTACCTATACTTGCTGACTTCCGGCTCAATGCATCAGCTTCAATATTAACCTTCCCCAGATGATATAGAATAGTGATATCATAATCTTTGAGCAACTCCTCCATCTATGCTGTCAAAAATTCAAATCCCTCTGCGTGAACACATATGGTAAACTGTAGTGATCAGTGAACACTTCACAACAAACCCCATACAAGTAATGTCTCCATATCTTAAAAGAAAAAAATGTAGCACCCAACTCCAATCATGAGTTGGATAATTCTTCTCATTAGGCTTCAATTGCCTTGAAGCATAAGAAATTACATTCCTTTCCAGCACAAAAACAACACCTAAACAAGAATGTGAGGCATCATAATAAATAATAAAATCCTTACCCTCTATCAGCAAGGCAAGAATTAGAGTGGTATTAACCAAGGTCTTGATGTTTTAAAAGCTCTCCTCACACTCATAAGATAGAATAAAAAGTACATCCTTTTGATTCAACCGCATCATATGAGTAGTAATA
Organism: Capsicum chinense; assembly: GCA_026120095.1. Lineage (NCBI taxonomy): Eukaryota > Viridiplantae > Streptophyta > Magnoliopsida > Solanales > Solanaceae > Capsicum > Capsicum chinense. The sequence continues at coordinate 12,452,215 of JAPEIP010000007.1, forward strand.
GGGGTAAACCCCTTCACAAACCTATGATAATAACTTGCTAACCCCATAAAATTATGAACCTCTAACATGGAAGTAGGTATAACTTAATTTATAACTGCTTCAATCTTCTGTGGATCTACTATTTACCATTCCTTTGAAAACAAATGCCCCCAAAAAAGATACATATTAAACCAGAATTCACACTTAGAAAACTTTGCATAAAGCTTTTTCTCTTTTAATAAAGATAAAACAATCCTAAGTAATTCTCATGTTCATCTTTACACTTAGAATAAAATCGAATATCATTAATAAAGACAATCCCGAAATAATCCAAGTAGGGTTTAAATATCTCATTCGTTAAACTCATAAAAGCAGTTGGGGCATTAGTGTAATACCCCGATCATTCCTTAAGCCTAAATCTGTCCTTTTGAATGGATATGTATAACTTACAAAGTGATTAATGTTTAAAAAATATTGTATTTCTCTAATTTCCACTTTTTTTCATGTATATCATTGAATAATCTTTCCATCGACACTAATTTCATCAAAATATGACATCGAACGAAGGAGTTATGGCCGTTTTACTAAACGGTATCAAAACGCCCAGGTTTGACGGTCGACTTAGTGGACCGTCAGGTCCTTGGTGGACCGTCTAGTGTCCCATCAAGACAAGGCAGTATATCCCTTTTTAGGATGTTGTGTGACGGTTAAAGTGGTGGACCATCACAAATTTGACGGACCGTCAAGGTACCCATCAGACCAAGACAGAATATCTCATTTTGGGCCCTCAGGTGAAGGACGACTTGGTGGACCATCACTTTTATGATGAACCGTTAGGTTATTCGTCACGTTGAGGTAGAACATTCTAGTTTTTTTGTTCGAGTGACGGACGACTTGGTGGACCGTCAGTCTCTCTGACGGATCATCAGGTCGACCGTCACAGGCCCCGATCAGCAATTTTCAACTCTTTTTAAAAGGGCATTTTGGTCATTTCTGCTCCTTTTAATCCCTATATATATATATCTATGTATAGAATATAAGATCATTTTTCTCTCTTTTCTCTCTAATCTTCCAAGAAATATCTAGAAACCTAGGGTTTCTTCCAAGATCCAAAATCCAATCTTCTTCCAAATAAATTCAAGAATCCTCCATAGTGATTCAAAGTGATTCAAAAACTGAGTTCC
>JAPEIP010000007.1:12453848-12464112 GCA_026120095.1 Capsicum chinense
GTCTTATGATGTTTCCATGAAGTTTTTGATATTTGAAATGATTTGATAAACAATATACTTGATATTGAGAAAGCTTGTGTTGAGTTGAGTCGAGTTAGGAATCCACAAGATGTTTATGATTTTCAGATGAGATATATATTTATGTTTTGGTCTTTATAATAAACCCGTGAGTTGATATTGATTGAGGTAGATTTCCTAACACGTTCTGAGCTGAGTCTGGGAGAAGTATTTAGCACCGAATGGGAAATAGGGTATTTCCCCGAAACTACGTGCCACCATAGGATTGATGCTGATGATTGTGGGCCAAAGGCCAAGTATGAGATTGTGAAGATAAGATTGTGGTTGTAATCCCTGGAAAGAGTACAACACACCTACCAATGTGGGGTTCTCTCCTTAGGAGGGAAAAACGTTGGACTCCATACGACTCACATGGTGTAGTTATATCAGTTATAAGAAACTCCCACGTCCATAATGATTTAAGTCTCTTTATTTACCGAGTCACTCTAAGTCATGAGTTAAAGAGTTTGATTTGAGATAAATGATTTATGAGATTTATGAAGCATGTATTACTACTGATGATTTGTCAGAAAAATGTTTCAGATAATTCAAATGAAGAGAATTAGTATGGTCAGCATGCATGATTTTCTTATACATTTATGATATTATTCAAATGTTGCATCCACCCCCACATACTCAGTACAGTCCCAAGTACTAACTCCCATACTCTTTTGTATTCTATATTCCATCATGATATAGGTTCAGGTGCTCAGTCTCAGTAGCGATAGTGATCTTCGAGTACCTTTTTCTATATCTCTGTAGTTGGTGAGTCCTTATGGTTTGAGGATCTATATCTCTCATTTTGTCTTGTTAATAGATGGTTGTTTACTTTTAGTTCAATACGAGTCAGTTGGGGATCTGTCCCAATGGCTCCTTAGTCCTATGTAGTAGAGACTTTGTCAGACTAGTGTACCAGCATGTATAGAGATTTCAGTATTTTGTTTGTACAGGAAAGTATTATTTCAAGTTTTAGTATGTTTATGACATGGTTATTCCTCTTTATCTTAGCATGATTTGCGCTATAATGAGTTCTAAAAATGATGACAAGTTTAGAGGGTTAGCTTTAGGCCATGGGTGGCCTTGAGCACCATGTGACATCTCAGGATAGGTTCTTGGGGCGTTACAATTAGTCAGCCCAAAAGACATCACAAGAAAATCATAGTGCCCATACCTGGTTCAAAATGCATTCTTAGGAATATCGTCAGGACGAATCTTAAGTTGATGTTACAGGACCTCAAATCAATCTTAGAAAATATGGACACACCCTGCAACAGGTCAAATAAAACATTGATGTGGGGCAAAGGATACTTATTATGGATCATAACTTTGGTCAATTACTTGTAGTCTATACATATACGAAGACTACCATCCTTATTCTTCAAAACCAAGGCAAGAGCACCCTATAGAGAGGCACTTGGATGGATAAATCCCTTACCCAACAAATCCTGCTACTAAGCCTTTAACTCCTTTAACTCGGTCGGATCCATCCTATAGGAAGTAATAGAACTAGAACGAGTACGTAGCTTTAGATCAATACATAAATCAATGTCACGGTCTGGTGGCATACTTGGAAAATCCACAAGAAAGACCTCTTGTAAATCACACACCACAGGAACTGACTCAATAGTTGGGACCTCTATGAAAGTGTCCCGAATATATGCTAGAAAGGCCAAGTAACCCCTTTCAGTTAACCTCTTTGATCTTATAAAGGAAATGAATTTCATTGGAGCAGGACTATAATCACCCTCCCACTCAAGTCTATTCATTCCTAGCATAACCACAGTCGTTTTCTTATCATGACACTCCAATATAGCATGATACAGAGACAAACAACTCATACCTAAAATTATGTCAAAATCTACTATGTCTAGAATCACTAAATTTTCCCAAGTTTGATACCCCATAAGAAAGAACAAGAACGATAAACCTTATCAATAATAACAAAATCACAAATATAAGTAGACATGTGAATCAAAGAAAAGTCAAGTAAATCACTCACCATATCCAATCCTACATCAAAACTAACAGACACGTATAAAAAGGTAGAAGAAGTATCAAATAATACATTGGCTATTCGGTCACAAACAAGAACAGTACTTGTAATAACAATCTCTGATGCCTATGCCTTGGTCCTGCCTTGAAAGGCATAGATATGAGCCCTACCAATAGTCTAAGTGTTACCCCTAACAAGCTGAGAACCACCTTGATAGGGTTGATTACCACCCCTACCATCTCAATGACCACTACGATCGCTATATGCACAATCCTCATTATTACCACCACCTCCCTTACCTGTTGGAACTAGAGCTCTAGGAACCTGTTGATGGCTAGAATGGCCATACTGCCTTATATTAGGACAAAACCTCCTGATGTGACCAACTCCACCGCTCACATAACATATACAATCCAAGGTAGGCCACTAAGATGACAAAGATAAAGTGAGGTAACCACCAAAGTCTAAAAATGGCTGGCTATCTCCTGACGGACCCCCAACAAAAGCCTACATTGCTGACTGAATGGGGCGAGTAGGGTATCCTTGTGAACTCTAACACCTAGAATAAGAACAACTAAAAATACCTCCTCTGTAGGCCTTCTTTTTTGCTTCCTTAGGATAACCCTCTTGCCTTGCGCTCTCTACCTTCTTGAAAAAATCAACTATCTCCTGAAAATACCTACCTGAAGATGTCATCTGAAAATAAAAAATTTGGAAACCTGTATTCAAACCCTTCAAAAAGAGATGGATCCTATACTTTTAAATTTTACGTAAATAAGGTATATACCAAGACAATAAATGAAATTTAGCCTCATAGGCCGCAACTAACATATTTCCCTACTTAAGATTAGTGAACTCATCCATTTTTGTCTCTTAAAATATGAGGCATGTACTTTTCTAGAAAAATAGAGTAAAACTGAGTCCAAGTAAATGGAGGCAAACCTATATCCTTACACTCTACATAAGCTCTCCACAATATCTTGTCATCCCCCTAAAACTAATAAGCAACCAATTCTACACCATACGCCTCAACCACACCGATCTTGTGAAGTCTCTCATGAAAGTAAGTAATAAACTCATAGGCATCCTTAGACTCGGTGCTATGAAAAATAGGAGGCTTCATCTTGATAAATTTACTAAAAAAATCATCCTCATATCTAGTCATCACTGGACCTACTATCTACCTTCGAAAAACATCCGAGCCTGATACCTTTTCCATCCGAGGAACTACAGCTGCAACATGTTGCACCCTTAGACGCTGGACTATAGGTACTGCAATCATAGTCCCGATTCCAACCAATCTACTCAAAAATCTTAGGACCTGCTCAATCACAGTGGAAGACATCTAAATTGAAGTTGCACCTTTCTAAAGTAGTCCAACCCCATCATGAACCGGCATCCCCACATCCTATACTGGGATCACTCAATCCTCTACTATTTTAGGAATATCCACATATAGTGGAGGAGATACGCACCTCTATCTAGATGGTCTCGCAGCCCAAGCTCAACCTCAGATGGGTGCAATGCTCTATTTTTTCCTCATCCTCCCCTTGTCTGTCCTCTACCCTGACCTGCAACTTTAGAAGCCAATTCAGGCACCTCAACTCTTGCTTTATTTTTTTCATTTTCTTACCATCTTCGAGAATAAAACCAAAAGAAAAAGTCAGATACTAATTGGAATCACCAGATACCAATTGAAATCAAATAACAGCACATAAAAAGAAGAATTGAATCTTCCTAGTGCTTTGTAGCCACTTAAATAGAAGTATAAATATCTACACACCATTCGAAAGACTCAACTAGACATTTTCTTGAACAATGAGATTGATAGAACTGGCTTTGATACCAATTTTATCACGACCGAAAAGGCCATAGTGGCACCCACACTAATACTCCTGTGGGAGAATCATCTAAACTGAACCATTACCTAATCACTTAGTTAGTATTAAAATGCTATTATCATAAAACCAACTTAGTAATAATAATCTAGAGCTAATCATTAATAATACAAAAACCAAACAAACTACTTATTGAATTTCCTAAGATCCGAAAGTCATCGTACAAGAACTTCTAAACAAAGATCATGTCTAAAAGAGATATCCAAAAATAAAGAAAATAAAGAATGTTTCATTTCCCGAAAGATGGACAAAAATAAATAGGATGACCCATGGCAGCTTGGATATGGAGTGCTTACCCTTGGATCAAGATCTTCTATCAAACTCTAAAGGGGAGTCATGTCTGAGCCTCTGGAAAACTTTTTGCACTCAACAAAAGAAGAGTACAGTGTAGTATCAGTATAAACCACTATGTATTGGTAGGTATCATACTCTAACTTAATTTTATAACAAGGTCAAGGCCATTGCAAATTAGCTTGTATTTGGATTCTTTGGTTGAGGTAGATTATGGTTTAATTAGAGTTTCGATTTAATTTAAGTGTGTGTATGCTCCTACATTTGATGTTTGTTGATTGGTATTCATACACACTTGAATTTAATGATATTTGAATTGTTGAGATATGTATAAATAATTATTTAAAATTTACTAGATAGAATTGTCTTATGACTTTAAGTGTACTTGCAAACTTAGTACATCGTATTGTATCATAAGAGGTAGTCTAAATTTGATAAAACATACCTATTACTTATTTATAGAGGATCAAGTACCACATCGGTAAGAATATGATATTGATATTACTTGTTTATGAAGGATCGGGTACCATGCTGGTACGAATATGATATTGATATTACTTGTTTATGGAGAATTGATTACCATGATAGTTCTAATCTGATATTGATATTACTTATTTATGTTGTTTCGGGTACCACGTCGGTACAAATATGATATTAATATTACTTGTTTATAGAGGATCAGGTATCATGCTGGTATGATACATGAACATAACTTATTCCCTACAGTTCATGACTAGTTGGGAAAAAATAAGTCCCTTAGCATGTCTATACATATTTGTGTTGAATTTGAGAGGTTATATGATTTATCAGGAAGATAACGAGCTAATGATGTTCTAATTACTAGGTTTAGAAGGATGTGGTTGTTACTTATGGTGTTGTTGTTGAGTCTCTGGATATTTACAGTATGGTTGACACTCTTAATAGTGATGTGGCCTATTAGTAAGAAATATTTGACATGTTTCATAGTGGTTTGTATTGATACTATCCTGTTCTCTTCTTTTGTTAAGTATGGAAAGTGTTCCATAGGCTCAGATATGACCTCACCTCTAGAGTTTGATAGCAGATCTTGATCCAAGGGTGAGCACTCCTGTAATGCTCCAAAACCTGGTCCCAAGATATCACACAATGCTCAAAATTATGAGTAGCCTTTAGCTAACCCTCTTTGTCTTCAACTAAGACTGAATCTCATAACAAAGGAATTTTGATATAATATCAAAACTAGAATGCATAAAATCTATCTGAACAATCAACACTAAATAATCTAAAAATGTATCTAGCAGTCTAACAAGCCTCTACTACTAATAACTAGAGAGTCACTAGGAGAAACACCTAGCTGACTCAAACTTCCTAAAAATACTGAATCATCTATACCAAAAAGTTGAAAAGAAACTGAATGACTAAGTCCCCAAACTATAAGGACTCACCAACTGTCGGGATATAGGGGAAGATTCTCAAAATCACTCACACTGCTGTCATCAAGCACCTAAACCTACATTATGAGACAATATAGCACATAGACGTATATCTGGATCAGTACTTTAAGGATGTACTGATTACATGGAGGTGAATGCATAATTAAAATAATATCTCAACATCTTCATAATTTGTAAAACAATGCATGCTAAATGAAGATGGCTCATATATGTTGGAATATTTGAAAACTGTAAATCATAATCAAGAATGGAAAAACATGTTTCATAAATATAGTAAGTCCTAACATTTAGTTCTAAAAGTTATACTAGTGTTCTGTCTATAAGTCATGATATCTAAGTGTAGAAAGGACTCATTTTTATATCTGAAATCTAAAATTCTGAAATATCATAGCTAATATCTTTTGTATAACAATGTCTGAATAAAGTTGTGAGCCTTTACACTTAGTTTCTAAAAGCTTTTCTTTTAGGATTATTCTATTCTGAATCTGTAGTTTGTAATCGGTAGGGAAATTCTTTTAAAACTGTTCTGTAAATCTTTTTTATTAGGGAAAATTCCCTTAAAAGCTTTTCTATTGTTCTTTACTAGTATGGAGGTTCTCTTAACCAACACAAACCATGTGAGCTATCATGGAGTTCAACGTCTTGTTCCCTTATGGGAAAACCTCACGTTGAGAAGAGCTGACATACTCTTGCCAAGGAGTTTAACCTAATTTTAGTGATCATATCTGTATCTGTCATCCATATAGAAATGGAAATAATCTGATAATCTAAGCCTATGGTGGCTCATAGTTTTGGGGCATGAGAACATACCCAACTCGGTGCTAAATACTACTCCTTTTAATCTGTATACTTATCCTATTAGAAATCCACTTTAAAAAATCTAGTATAAGGGTTTATTATGAAAACCAACTGTATAATTGCTAAGTTAACTGAAATCTGAGACTATACAGTGGATTTCATATCTAAGCTGAGATTAAAAGATCAAATCTTCATCAAAATCTGAAAATAATCTATTCATACGGTGCTTATAGCACAATCAAATGTGAAATAGCAGTATTTAATTAGGGCTTAATCACCCATACTTCAAATTCAATTGAAAACATCATAATATTCATGCTTGATAATGTAAATATTGATATTTTCAATTCAAAATCTAGAATTTACTGAAAATGTATGAAAATATGAAAATAAATATGCAATTCAACTTCTAATTCACTTGAAATCTCATGACCTTGCAATAACAATAATGGGTAAGAACCCTAATTTTAAATTCATTTAAAATCATGTGAATTTATAATTGAAACCTAGTTTTGGGCACAAGGATGAAAGAATATCCTTGTTCATAAAACCTCACATACCTTCATTGACGCAATTTCTAAGAAAGCTTGAACTTGAATCATTATTTGAGCTTTTGAAGATGAACTTTTGAAGTTCTTGAATTGGAAACCCTTAATCTTGAGATATCTTTGGAGAATAATGGAGCAAATTGGATTTCTTGGAGAGTAAGTTTTGAGCTTTAGGATTTTCTTTTAGAGAGAATTGATGAAAAATGGGTATAAAGTGCTTAGAATAGGTTTGATGAATTGGAGGATTGGGATTTTGACTAAATTACCCTTTTTAAAATTTTAATCGAAACTGAAAAAAAGAATTTTTCCTAATTTGGCATGCCACCACGAGCGCCACTATCGTAGTGGCTCCTAAAATTGCATTGGGCTACTGGAAAAGGGACGAGTCGTATTTTGGCCATCACCACGATGCATCGAAATTGCACTGCCTCACTAGAAAAAGGACGAGTGGGAACTTGACTTCTACCACGATACGACGTAATCACAGTGCTCTACTTGAATTTGACAATTGCAAAATCATCCTTCACCGCAACGCAGTTCTTTTCAAAATGCCATACTATTATACTAAAAATACCATAACTTCTCAACTGAGTATCGAATTTAGAAAAAATTGGTATCGTTGCTGTAATGCCCCAAGTCTGTACCCTAGACGCTACACGGTGCTTACGACCCCAAAGGACTATAAGATAACCCATGATTGATATTTGTTGTGAGCACTGAATAATATATAGTAATAAAAGTGGAAAATAGGTTGAAATGCCATAATGTTCAAAACATCTGAAATGTTGATAATGTATAATACTGAAATGACATCTGAAAATACTAAATATTTTCAGAACATCTAGTCTGAAAAGCTTCTATCTGAACTGTCTGAAAGTAGAGTTGATGGGACAATCCCTCAACTAACTTCATCTACTATAATACTGAGTCTACTGAAATAATAAAATAAAAGAATATCCTTGAATGATGAGGACTCACTGCTAAATCTACTGTTCGCTGAATCTGAATATATTTGTGCGCAGTTAAGAACCTGAGCGTCCGAACCTATCATATGAGACATCATAGCATAAAGTAAAAGTATGCGTCAGTACGTGGAATATACTGGTATGCTAGATGAGGTAAGGCTAAATTCAAGGGTTCATATGCATGAACAATAACTGACTGGATAATATAGAGTAATTGAACATGAGAGTACATGAATAATATAATCTACTATAAATACTGAGCATGCAATACTATGCATATATATGTATATATACTGTAACTAAGCTTTTCTGAAGCGAATACTGAATTCTAATGCTGAGTAACTGATAATCTAAAGTTATTGATATTGATTGACTATATCTAACAGTCCTAATTTTGTAGAACTGAACTGAGTTCTATTCTGAGACTGAAACTAAAACTGTGGGAGGTAATCATACTGATATACCCCAAATAAGATAAGATAACTGAGTTGGGGTATGTAACTCCAATTGGAAGGGTGTCAATACCGTGTCATGGGTAAAAACAAGCTGAGAGTTACCCTCATTTGGCAGGTACTCTAATGAGAGTGGTGGAACCCTCATATGGCAGGTTAAAACACCTCATCAACCCTCAACTGGTAGGTTTGATGTCTCAAATTACTCTGGCTACATAGCTATGGAATGCAAGGATTTCTTTTAAGGGTCACACGCTCTACTGGCAGGTGAGCCCTCATCCATAGGTTCACTCAGTGCTGAATTTTACTCCCACCTGAAAGACATTGAACTGATTATATTGAACTGAACTGGACTGATACTGATATTATAGAGTTTTCCTGAGTTCTATAACTAACTGAGTTCTACTGAGTTCTATAACTAACCGAGAGTAGAACTAATCGTGACATGACTAAGACTATTCTATAACTGACACTGGCTCTAGGTAAATAACTAAATTGTCGGGTATTAAATACCCTAAGACTCAATAGCATGAAAAGTAAAGCATAGCATAATCTAGAATACATAATAATGGCTACTTGATCTCAATCTACTCATTAAGACATTTTAGCAAACACTTGTAATGCATTTACTCATACATGAATAGAGAATACATGTTGTCATGTTATAATGGAACTATTTTATTCTCATGGGCAGTTTAGCGAACACTTGGGGAGCATGGAATATCTCATATGACAATGGTCAACACATGAACATCATAAATAAATATTTCAATTTCAAGGGTTTAGCATACAATTCATATAATCCATCACATAACTACCTTAATTTCATGGAAACTTATTATTAAATATGAATCGGATCCCAATTTCTATCATGAACATAAATACATTCAATTCCAAGCATAGAAATCATGAACCATAAATCTTGAAGGTTTAAAAATAGATTCTTGGACTCTATGTGTGAAAGGAACTCATAGATGAACACCTAACATACCTTGGAATATTTGTTCTTGAAGGTTCTTGGAGAAATTCGACCTTGATTTCTTAGAGCTAGGATTTGTTTTCTTGAGAGAGAATGCTTTTAATTTGGGGGAAAATTGATTAAGAATGACCTTTGAAATGTTTTTAGGGATTAAATTCCATACCTGGGTGTCTTAAAATCATGAGAAAATACCAATTTAACCCTGGATAAAACTTTAATTTTTCATCAAATTTTACCAAACTGGGCCCTTGGCACGATGCACCATAATAACGTCAGGACACTGGAAATTGACAATTAGGAACTGGGATGGTGGTGCAACGCGGTGCTATCGCGGATGATGAGTAAGACCTCATAGATGGATATATTTTTTAGCTTGTTGAACTCAGCCGAGAAGGTGCACACGTTAAGTGTGATGTAGACTCCAAAACCATCTATAGTGGGCACTACATAGGTGCCTAATGTTCACTTGGTCATTAAAGGGAAATTTTGTCTTTTCACCTTGTATTTGAGATGTAATATAAATAGAACATTTTAGGTCTTTTGCTCCTTAGTTGAATATTTTTGAGACTTGTAACATTGCAATACTTTAGTCTTCTCTTAGAAGCTCCCAACCGAAATTAGGGCTAGGCAAATGAAAATTCACTTGTGTTTTCACATTGGCTTGAAAAGTCGATGTTTAGAAGAGGTAAAGTCCCTTTTGTGTCAACGTAGATCTAGGTTTGTATCACGGATAGTGTTAAGGGTTCAAGAGTGTAACCATTCTCTTTTTGGATGTCATTCCTTTTCAATTATCTACTCCGTGTTGCTCCAAAAAAGCGCCAATCATCTTCCGTAACATTATCTCCCTTTC
>JAPEIP010000007.1:12464212-12488943 GCA_026120095.1 Capsicum chinense
ACCTTGTATTTGAGATGTAATATAAATAGAACATTTTAGGTCTTTTGCTCCTTAGTTGAATATTTTTGAGACTTGTAACATTGCAATACTTTAGTCTTCTCTTAGAAGCTCCCAACCGAAATTAGGGCTAGGCAAATGAAAATTCACTTGTGTTTTCACATTGGCTTGAAAAGTCGATGTTTAGAAGAGGTAAAGTCCCTTTTGTGTCAACGTAGATCTAGGTTTGTATCACGGATAGTGTTAAGGGTTCAAGAGTGTAACAATTCATGGGTTCTTAAGATTGTCCCTTCATTTGGTCTAACTATTTGTCTTGTATCTTATTGAATCCGTTGGTTCCTCGTTGTTGTTAATGTAACCATAACTTTCTTGTTTTTTATGTGTTGACATAGTGAAGCAGTGTGAGGCCTCTTCGATTCACTATAGTCTTTGTAATCTTGTATTCTCTATCAACTTTGTTGAATATTGTTGTTGTTGTCTTGAAAACATAGAGAAGCCGAGTCGAGCCTTTGATTCTATATTGTTATTAATCTTGTAGATCTCTTGAATTCGTGTTGTGTGTTCTATTCTTGTATTATTTGGTATCAAATCTTAAGGCTTGGTTTTGTTCTTAAAAAAACAATCTTGGGAAGATCTTACAAAAGTTAGAGACATTGTGTTGTGTTATACCTTGGCTGAAATTTGAAGTATTGTTGTGTTGACTTTGCCAAGAGTTTTATGACTAGATCTAGTATTTTTTTACTTTTTTAGTGTGTTTCTAGTGTTGGATCCTTTCTCACCAACACTAAAAGTGTCTAGATCTAAAGTTGAGCTTATAATATTGACCATTGTTGTGGTGTTCTTAAAGAAGTTGTTATTGTGTTCTTGAAGGTTGTTGTGGTATTCATTTTGTTCTTCATCTATTCTTACAACTTAAGACAACAAAAGCTGAAAGCTAGATCCAAAAATTTGTAAGGCAAAAGTTGTAAAGTTGTTTGTGAGAAGTCTTGAAGCATCACTTCCTAGACTTGACATCAACTTTTCCAACTACTATCCTTAAATCAAGGAGCCTTGTTTGGTGGAACTAGTACAAGTCAACATCATCTTTTTAGAATAAACTTACAAAATAATCATGACTTATACTTCCCTCAAAACCAATTGTCTTTCATTCTAAATCGTGTGAAGGTTGAGAATTTCAAATTTGTGACTAAGTTGTGTGGACCTGAGACAAATTATATGCTGCCACATCACCACTTGCTACTGTTCACGTCAATAATTAAGCTCAAATTTGGATTTTATAGTTTCTAATCATTGATTCTTGGTTTCATTAGTTGAACCTAGAACTAATTAACAAACTAGTAAATTCCTACTAGATTGTCAATTAGTCCTTTGAATCCATTGTTCATGTCTACGTTTCTTTTGTTCTTTTGTCATTTTTGTAATCATAGTGCTTCTTGGTTCAAGTTCAAACATTACTTACTTGAGTCATGTAACAAAAAATCCATTCTTACTAAGGAGTAGACTTACTCTTCAACTCACCACAACTACAAGCTGACTTGCAAACATTTGTGACATCAAGTGTGAGGCCACAATGTGAGTGAAAGAATAATGAGGTTATTTGAACTAACATGTATTTTGTTTTATAGTTTTTGTGTTGTATTTTTGTGTGTGACATAGTGGACTGATTTGGTGACTTGCTGGACCGTAACTTGAAGGATTAATTCCGATACCATCACAATGGAACCTGAGGCTTCAAATGCTCAAACAATGGATAGTAATGCCATCAATCTCATTTTGGCTCACCTTGAAACTATGTCCCAAGATGTGGCTAGGTTAAATTTGGGTCTTGAGAAACTAGATACGGATGTGGCATCAATGAGTGGGAGATTAGAGTGTGTGGAAAGTCAAAGGAGTGGACCGTCCAGCCCTCAACACATTTCCCCGACATTACTCCCGAGGCCTTGCACCAAATGTTATATCCACCAAGACAACCCTCCAATGTCACAAACCGAACTCCACTATACTCCCTCACCCGAGACCATGATAGGCCAATCCAACCACTACTTTACCAAGTTCAACAAGAAGGATGTGGAACCCAAATGCCACCCCACAACCCGAGCCCTCCAAATCAAACTCCACTTGACCAAAGACCTTATTATCCACAAAATCCAAACCCACCACTACAAGATCCACTTAACCCAAATAAACCTATCCAACATGAGGGGTATGAACCATTAACCATTTGATGATGGTTACATGAGAGGGGAATAGGTATGGGGTAGACATGTTGATCTAAGAGAGGTTTATGGCCAAGAAGGAAGAGTTGGTCATTGGAACCAACAAGGGAACCAAAACTGTAAAGTAGGACTAAATACCATCAAAATGGGGCTTCCAATCTTCAAGGGTGAGAGTGATCCCCAAGAGTTTCTTTCATGGAAATCCTTATGTAAGAGGGTCTTCTATGTCAATGATCTTACCTAGGAGAAGAAGAGTTGCAACGCGATTTCTCACTTTGAGGGTTATGCTACTACATAGTGGGAGTATGTTAAGCATTTTGGCAACATTTTGGTAGAGGGAAAGCCACCTACTTGGTTTTGGCTAAGGTACCTCATGAGAGAAAGGTTCCTACCTAAAAGATATTATCAAGAGCTCCTTGCGAAGTTGTATAAATTGATCCAAGGAAACAAAAGTATCGTGGCTTACTACGATGAGTTCCAACAACTCATTTTGAAACTTAATCAAAGAGGGGAACAAGTGAGTCATGACATCATTCGATTCAAGCTGGGCTTGAATAGAGATATTGCTTCATGTTTGATACTTTACAAGTTTGACATCCTTTATGCTATCTTCCAAGCTGTATTGGAAATTGAAAGAGAATTGCGGGAGAACCCGGGGTCCAATTTCAAGGTGTAATCACCTTCGGGTTGGAACCATGAAAAGAATAATTCATCCAAAGCAGAGCAACGCAAGGCCAAGGCTACCCAAGCCTAAAACAAGGCTCCCAAAGGTACCCTTCAAGAAATAAAGGTAAACCACATTTCTTTCCTAATTCTAAGGGCTTTCAATGTTTTAAATACCAAGGTTGGGGACACAAGGATAGTAAGTGTCCAAATAGGAGAAATGTGATTCTAAGGAAGGGGAAATTTTATTTTCTTGGGGAGGAGGTAGGACTTGAACTGAAGGAGATTTATGATCAATCTCAAGGTGGAGAGGGGGTAGAACTCGAGAAGCCAAAGGAAGGAGAAGAGGAGGATTCTTGGTCGTGTGATGGTGAGGTTGAATTACTATGCTTTGTAGTGAGAAAGGCCATGATTAGTAAGGTTTTGGATAATCCTAGTCAAAGGGGAAACATTTTTAAAATCAAATGCCTTATTAAAATGGTTGTGTGTTCTATGCTTGTTAATGGAGGTAGTTGCACCAATATTGCTAGTAGTACATTGGTTGATGTTTTGAGGCTGCCCACTATCCGTCATTCCAACCCATACAATCTTCAATGGTTAAATGAGTGTGGTGAGCTAAAGGTAAACCGACAAGTGGTGATACCATTCAAGGTAGGAAATTACTTTGACGAGGTGTTGTGTGATGTTATTTCTATGTAATCTTGCCACCTATTGTTAGGGAGACCATGGAAATACGATAGAGCTACCATGCATGATGGATGAACCAATAGCTACACTTTAGAGCTCCATGGTTGAAGGTATACGCTCCACCCTTTATCACTAATACAAGTAGCCAAAGTTAGTCAACAAGTGACAGAGTTAGAGGAATAGAGAAAGAAGGAGAGAAAAAGAAAGGCCGAGAGTGGGAGCAGAGGAGAATGGAATGGAACCAAGGATCAAAGAGACAAGGGGTCCTCACTTTTGGAACTTGCCCTCGGGAATCCTTTACTTCTCACTAACGTAGGTACTAGCATTTTGCCTAGTACCTCCTATTCTTGTGTGCAGGTACATGATTATGTGCTTCTTAGGAGAGATACCTAGAAACTTTCTCACTAACACATGCTTGATGAACTCAAAGAGCCCTTGGTTAAGCCTCAAAACTTTAGGACAAAAAATAAGGAGGTAATTCTATGGAGGAGTCGTGAGGTTGATGAAGCCATGAGTTAGATATCAAACTCCTTTTAAGTTAGAGAGAATTATATGAGTCCGACCTCGTAGATGGACATACATAGCCTTTGAGAGTTCCACACTACTGGAGTCCTGCTCGAAAGACTCCTTTTTTATATATGTGACCTAACTCATGAAACCATATTTTTGAGCTTGCTGAACTCAATCGAGAAGATGCACATGTTAAGTGTGATGGAGACTCTAAAACCGTCCATAATGGGAACTACATAGGTACCTAATATTCACTCGGTCATTAAAGGGCATTTTTGTCTTTTTACCTTTTATTTGAGATGTAATATAAATAGAACATTTTAGGTCTTTTGCAACTTAGTTGAATATTTTTGAGACATGTGTTATAGCAATATTTTAGTCTTCTCTTAGAAGCTCCCAACCGAAACTAAGGCTAGGCAAGTGAAGATTCACTTGTGTTTACACATATGCTTAAAACGTTGGTGTTTAGAGGAGGTAAAGGCCCTCTTGTGTCAACGTAGAGTTAGGTTTATGTCACGGATAGTGATAAGAGTTCAAGATTGTAACAATTCATTGTTTCTTAAGTTTGTCCCTTCATTTAGTCTAAATATTTATCTTGTATCTTGTTGATTTCGTTGGCTCCTCGTTGTTGTTAATGTACCCGTAACTTTCTTATTGATGTAATCTTGTTGTTTATGTGTTGACATAGTGAAGCCATGTGGGGCCTCTTTGATTCACTTTAGTCCTTGTAATCTTGTATTCTCTATCTACTTTGTTGAATATTTTTGTTGTTGTCTTGAAAACATAGAGTAGCCGAGTGGGGCATTTGATTCTCTATTGTTGTTGATCTTGTAGATATCTTAAATCTATGTTATGTGTTTGATTCTTGTATCAGCAGAGTCTCACTGGAATTCGAAAAATGTGAAATTGATCCTTGACGTGATGTGCCAATATCGCGGAGCAACACTGGAAAGTGACCATTGCTATTTTGACATACTCCGTGATGCACTACTGGCCTGAATGACGGAGTTTAACAACTAAAAATTAAAATAGCCATAAATTCTTACTCGGTTATCAAATTTAGGAGAATTTTATATCGTTGGAAAGATGGTTGATTTTCCTATGCAATGAAAGCCTCTAAAATGAAAAATACTGAGTATTTTAAAAATTTTATACTAGCTAACTTATGGACTGAGAGTTAATTTATGCTAAGGAAATGCGGGGTATTACAATATCTCTCCCTTGGGAACATTCATCCTCGAATGAGACTGATTATGCTGAGAAACACTGATAGACTGAGCTGACACATTGAATATGCATATATGATACACAGAATACATGACTGGAGCTACTGATAAGCTAAATTTTCATACTGAACATGAATATTTGATGTATGAGTATATGTCTGAACTGATTCATGAATTCCTGACCGAATATGCAACAGTAAGGAATACCAAGTTTATAATTATATCTGAACATGAAATTGAGTAAAGCTAAGGAAGACTATTACCTTAAGCTGGATCTGAGTTTGTGGAGAAGAGGTAAGGATACTTGGTCCGCATATCTGCTTCTACTTCCCAAGTAGCTCCCTCAATGGACTGATTCTGCCAAAGAACTTTGACTAAGGGAACTTCTTTGTTCCTTAGTCTATGAATCTGATGATCGAGGATCTGGACTGGAACCTCTTCGAAAAAGAGATCATTCTAAATAATTATATCCACTTAGGGAACTATGATTGCTGGGTCACCAATGCATTTCTTAAGAAAAGAGACACGAAATACTAGTGTACTGAAGCTAGATATAAAGGCAACTCGAGCTCATAAGCTAGCTTTCTAAAGTAATTAATAATTCTGTAAGGACCGACATATTGGGGACTGAGATTTCCCTTCTTGCCGAACCTCTTTACTCCTTTCATGGGAGAGATTTTCTAGAACAAAAAATCACTGATCTCAAACTCGAGATCCTTTCTCCTCACATCTGCATATGATTTTTGTCAGCTCTCGGCAGCCCTAAGCCTTTCTCTTATTAACTGAACCTTCTCTAAGGCATCAAACACTAGATCAGGCCCTACTACTGCAGCCTCACCTACCTCAAACTAACTAATTGGAGATCTACATCTCCTACCGTATAGAGCTTCAAATGGAGAAATTTGAATACTGTAATAATAGCTATTATTATATGCGAACTCGATCAAAGACAAGTGGTCATCCCAACTACACTTAAAATCGACAGCACATACTCTCAGCATATCTTCTAGAGTCTTAATGGTCCTTTCTTCTTAACCATTTATTTGAGGGTGGAAGACTTTACTGAGGTCAACTTGGGTACCAAGACCCTTTTGGGAGGTTTTTCAGAAGTCATAGGTGAATTGGGTACCACTATCTGAGATAATGGATACTGGGACTCTGTGTAACCTGACCAACCCTCTAATATAGAGTTTGGCATAGACCTCTATTGAATAGAAAGTACAGACTAGCAAGAAATAAGCTGATTTGGTCATCTATCTATGATAACCCATATAAAATCATATTGATGACTAGTACGAGGAAAACCTGTCATAAAGTCCACGTTCACTTCTTCCTATTTCCATGTGGGAATACTGAACTCCTGCATAGACCCACTAGTCTATTGGTTCTCAATCTTAATTTGCTGACATATAGATCATCTAGCTACTAGTTATACAATATCCTTCTTCACCCCCACTCCACCAATAGATCTCCCACAAATTATGGTATATCTTAGTATCCCCTGGATGAATAGAGTAATGCGCACTATGCTCTTCTACAAGAATTCGTTGCCTCGAGTCGTCTACACCTGGCACATATAGCCGACCATGGAAACATAAAACACCATCTCTCTCTAGGGAGAAAACCTCTACTTTTTTATCTATGATTGACTCTTTCAA
The DNA here is from genome assembly GCA_026120095.1 of Capsicum chinense. NCBI lineage: Eukaryota > Viridiplantae > Streptophyta > Magnoliopsida > Solanales > Solanaceae > Capsicum > Capsicum chinense. The sequence goes on from JAPEIP010000007.1 coordinate 12,471,170, forward strand.
CTAAAGAAGACTGGGATCTCTTTCCTATTTTTCATTCACCTTAGAAACTAAAGAGGATTCAAAACTGTTCTGCACCCATACACTACCTTTTGCTAAATAGGCTAAGCGGACATCTAGTTGGGCAAGCTGCTGAAATTCCTAAACTAACTTCTTCTTATCTTCCTCAACATGAGTAACACTACCCATAGACAGTCTACTAAGAGCATCAACCACTACATTGGCCTTGCTCGGATGATAAAGAATACTCATGTCATAATCCTTTAATAACTCTAACCACCCTCTCTGATGTAAATTGAAATCTTTCTAAGAAAATACATACTATAGGCTCTTGTGATCTGTGGACAAATCTACATACACCCCATACAAATAGGGTCTCCAAATCTTTATGGTAAATACTACAGCTGCTAACTCAAGATCATGAGTCATATAATTTTTCTTATGGGGCTTAAGGGGTCTAGAGGCGTAGCCTATGAACTTACCTCTTTGTATGAGGACATAACCCAAACCTACTCTAGATGCATCACAGTACACAACAAACACATCTGAACCATCTGGTAGAGTTAAAACTGGGGTTGAGTTGAATCGAGTCTTCAACTCCTAAAAACTCTTCTCACAAGAATCTGTCCACTAAAACTTAACTTTCTTCTGAGTCAACCTGTACATGAGGGATGCAATAGATGAAAACCCTTCAACAAACTAATGGTAATAGCCAGCTAAACCCAAGAAACTCCTAATATCTGATGGAGAGATATGTTTGGGCTAGTTTCTCACCGTTTTGGTCTTTTGAGGATTAACTCTAATGCCATCACCAAAAATAGTATGACCAAGGAATGATACTAACCTTAGATAAAATTCACACTTATTAAATTTGGCGAATAACTGATGAGTTTTGAGTGTCTGAAGTATGATTCTGAGGTAATCTGCATGATTATTCTCGCTTCAGAAATAGACAAGAATGTCATCAATGAAGACTATAATGAACATGTCCAAGTACTGCTTGAACACTCAGTTCATCAAGTCAGTGAAAGCTAGTAGGGCATTAGTAAGACCAAAGGACATGTCAAGAAACTTGAAGAAACCATACCAGGTTCGGAAAGCTATTTTTGGAATGTCACATTCCCTGACTCTGAGCTGATGGTAGCCTGATCTGAGGTCTATTTTAGAAAATTAACTGGCACCCTGAAGTTGGTCAAACAAGTCATCGATTCTAGGAAGAGTGTATTTATTCTTGACAGTGAATTTGTTGAACTAATGGTAGTCTGTACACATTCTGAAGGAACCATTTTTCTTACGCATGAATAATACTGGTGTTCCCCATGAGGAAATAATAAGTCTGATGAATACCTTATCTAGGAGATCCTTTAAGTCTTTGAGTTCTGCTGGTGCCATTGTGTATAGAGGAATAGATGTTACTTGAGTATCTGCAAGAAGGTCTATTCCAAAGTCAATTTCTCTTTTAAGTGGAACTCCAAGAAGATCTTTGGGAAATACATTTGATAATTTATTTACAACTAGAACTGACTCAAGACTGGGAGTTTTTGAACTAGGGTCTTTGACTAGCATAAGATGATAGACACACCCCTTGGATATCATTTCTTTGCTGTAAGTTATGAAATCAAGTGACCTTAAGTTCTGTGGTACTACCCCTCTATTAAAGGACTGGTTTATTTGGAAATGAAAATAAACTATTTTGTTTCTACAATCAACTGAGGCATAGTATGAATGGAGCTAGTCCATGCCGAGAATGAAATCAAAATTTGTCATCTCTAATTCTATTAAGTCTGCTGAAGTGAATTTCTAAGATATCATAATCGAGTAGTTCCTGTATACCCTTTGGGCTAAATAGACTGGCCCACTGGGGTAGAAACTGAGAATGGTTCTACTAAGACTTTTGGTTTGACTTTAAAGTCAACAGCTATGTAAGGAGTTACAAAACAAAAGGAAGCTTCTGGATCTAATAAGGCATAAATATACAAATGAAAGATCTGTAATGTACCAGTGACCACATCAGGAGAACTTTTTTAATCTTATCTGAATTGAAGTGCATAGAGCCTATTTGGGCGTTGCCCACTAGTGGCATTGGAAACTAAGCTAGGGAACGATTATACTGACCTTAGAAACTTGACCAAGGACAATCTCTTACTCTATTTCCTATCTTGCTACATCCAAAATAAACATCATTACTAGCTCTGCAGACACCTTGGAGGTTCTTGCCACAAGTCTGACAAAAAGGATTTGTTCAAGCATTATGCTGAAACTTAGAGCCTAGCGCCCTATCTTTGTTACTATTTCTAAACTTAGGGACTGGAGCATAGGCTGAGGACAAAGATGGAACTGGAGACTTTGGACAAAATTGGGAATGGTTATCACCCTCTGACTTAGGTTGATTAAAATTAAAGCAACCTATTATAGCTCTATTGTTATGAATCTCTCTCTCTCTCTCTTCTTAGCCTCCTTTATTTGCTGAGCATGGACCATGAGCCTTCTTAATCAACATCATTTTTTTGCACTCTTTAACCACATTATCTGATACCCTAGATATGAACTTGATCATTCTGGACCTACTGTCTTTCACTACATAGGGAGCATATCTGGCTAACTGAGTAAACTTGAGGGAATACTCTTTCACAATCATACTGCCTTGCTTGAGGTTGATGAACTCTAACACTTTGGTCTCTCTCAGCTCTAAAGGAAAGAATCTATTTAGGAAGGCAGTAGAAAACTCTTCCCACTCTATGGGATCTGATCTATGCCCCTATCTACCTTCCACTGCTTATACCATGTATGAGTTACATCTTGTAGCTAATAGGAAGCCAGCCTAGCACTCTCATTGGAACTCACTCCCATGATGTTTGTGACTTTCTGAACCTGATCGAGGAACTTCTAGGGATCTTCTTCTAACTTTGATCTTGAGAATAGAGAAGGATTTATTCAGGTAAAGTCCCAAATCCTGGCTGCAGCAATATTGGCTATTGGGTTAGCCAGAGCAACAGCTGGTCGTTAATTCTGAGCTGCTACTAAATTGACTAGAGTAGTTAATGCAACTCTAAATTTTGCATTAAAAACATGTTCATCCAGGGGATCTGCCTGAATGGGCTGAGCCACTGACTGATTTCTGGTTCTCCTTTCATAATTCTTTTTGGGAGGCATGTTTTGTAAATGAAAAGGATAGAACGGATTAGACTGAGAGTTTAACTTGAGCTCATGCTCAATCGCATGACATAACTACTGAAAGAAGGGAAACATTTCCTAAAACATCTTATAACCTTCTGTCTATAAGTGTGGCACGCTATACACCCATACATAAAATTCTCTTGATATAGCTTTTAGATTTCCTAGGAAACTGTTGAACCTTAGGCTCTTATACCAAGTTTGTAATGCCCCAAGTCTGTACCCTGAATGTTACACAGTGCTGACGACCCCAAAGGACCACAAGCTAACCCATGACTGATATCTATTGTGAGCACTGAATAATATACTGTAATAAATATGAAAAATAGGCAGAAATGCCATAAGGTTCAAAATATTTGAAATACTAAAATATCATCTAAAAATATTGAATATTGTCTGAACATCTAGTCTGAAAAGCCTCTAACAGAATTGTCTAAAAGTGGAGTTAATGGGACCATCCCCCAACTAACTCTATCTACTATAATACGGAGTCTACTAAAATAATAAAATAAAATAATATCCTCAAATGTTTAGGACTCACTATCTAAATCTGTCTATGTACGGTCTGAAACCTGAGCGTTCGAACCTATGATATAAGACATCATAGCCCAAAGAAAGAGTATGTGCCAGTATATGGAATGTACTGGTATGCAAGATGAGGTAAGTTTGAATGCAAGGGTTAATATGCATGAAAAATAACTAACTGAATGATATAGAGTAACTGAATATGAGAGTACATAGATAATCTGATCTACTGTAAATATTGAGCATCCAATACTGTACATATATATGTATATATACTATAATTGAGCTTTTCTAAAGCTAAGTACTGAATTCTGATACTGGGTAACTAATAATCTAAAGTTACTAATAACTGAGTTACTGATACTGATTGACTGTATCTAAAAGTGCTGATTCTATAGAACTGAACTGAGTTCTATTCTGAGAATGTAACTAAAACTGTGAGAGGTAATCATCTAATCAACATACCCCAAATAAGATAAGATAACTAACCATAATTTGAAGGGTGTCAATACCCTGCCTCGGGTAAAGACAAGTTGAGAGTTACCCTCATCCGGCAGGTACTCTAATGAGAACAGTGGAACCCTCATCTGGCAGGTTAAAACACCTCATCAACCCTCAACTAGCAGGTTTGATGACTCAACCTACACTGGCTACGTAGTTTTGGAATGCAAGGATTACTTCTAAGGGTCACACCCTCTAATGGAGGGTGATCCCCTATCCTTGGGTTCACTCGGTGCTAAATCCTACTCCCAACTGATAAATATTTAACAGATTATACTAAATCGGACTAGATTGATACTGAGATTACTAAGTTTTTCTAAGTTCTGTAACTGACTGAGTTCTACTGAGTTTTGTAATTGATTGAGAGTAGTACTGATCATTACATAACTGAGACTATTTTGTAAGTAACACTGGCTCTAGGTAAATAGCTAAATCGCCAGGTATTAAATACCCCTAGGACTCGATAGCATAAAAAGTAAAGCATAGCATAGTCTTGAATACATAATAATGGCTACTTGATCACAATCCACTCATTGAGACATTTTAGCAAACACTTGTAATGTATTTACTCATACATGAATAGAGAATACATGCTATCATGTTATAATGGCACTATTTCATTCACATAGGCATTTTAGAAAACACTTGGGGAGCATGGAATATTTCACATAATAATGGTCAACACATGAACATCATAAATAAAAACTAAATTTCAATTTCAAGGGTTTAGCATGCAATTCATATAATAAATCACATAACTATCTTAATTTCATGGAAACTTATAATTAAACGTGAATCGGATCCCAATTTCTATCATGAACATAAATAGATTCAATTCCAAGCATAGAAATCATAAATCATAAATCTTGAAGTTTTAAAAACGGATTCTTGGACTCTATAGGTGAAAGGAACCTATATATGAACACCTAACATACCTTGGAATATTTGTTCTTGAAGGTTCTTGGAGAAATTCTTGAGATTGACCTTGATTTCTTGGAGCTTGGGCTTGATTTCTTGAGAGGGAATGCCTTTAATTTGGGGGAAACTTGATTAAGAATGACCTTTGAAACATTTTTAGGGATTAAATCCCATACCTGGTGTATTAAAATCATGGGAAAAGACCAATTTAACCCTGGATGAAACTTTAATTTTTTGTCAAATATTTTCAAATTGGGCCCTTGGCGCGACGCGCCATAATTGCGTTAGGCCACTAGAAACTGACAATTTGGAAATGGGTTGGTAGCGTGACGCGGTGGTATTGGGGAGGCTCACTGGAATTTGACAAATGTGAAACTGAGCCTTGGCGCGACATGCCAATATCGCGGAGCAACACTGGAAAGTGACCATTTCCATTTTGACATCTCTGCGACACGCTACTGGTCTGAAGGATGGTGTTTAAAGACTGAAACTTAAAATAGTCATAACATCTTACTCAATTATTGGATTTAGGCAAATTTTTTATCATTGGAAAGCTGGTTGAATTTCCTACGCAATGGCAGGCTCTAAACTAAAAAGTACTGAGTATTTCAAGAATTCTATATTCGATAACTCATGGACTGAGAGTTAATTTAGGCTAGGGAAAAGCGGGGTATTATAGTTGGATAGCTAATTCAATTTTCTACACACTGGAGGATCTAGAACTGGAAAATTCTATATGTATCAAAGTTCATTTTTGAAGCTAACCCTTAACGTTCTAGGAGCTAAATTGATATAGGAAAAAGTATGGGGTATTTCATTACCTCCCCCTTGGAAACATTCGTCATCGAATGTGGTTGTTTAAACTTAAAATACTGAGGAATCTGAGGCTATATGCTGACATGCACAACTGAAACAAACTGCAAGACTGAATCTAGAACATACTGAACGACTGAGCTAATCTGTGAGTGCATGAATTTAAATGAATATAACTATATAGCTGAATCTGATACTAGAAAATAACTTAATTAAGGAAGATTGTTACCTTCGGCTGAATCTGAGTTTGTGGAGAAAAGATAAGGATACTTCGTGCGCATGTCGGCTTCTTCTTCCCAAGTAGCGCCCTTAACGGAATAATTTCATGACAGAACTTTGACCAAGGGACCTTATTTGTTCCTTAGTATATGGATATGATGATCAAGGATCTCTACTCGAGCTTCTTTGTATGAGAGGCTATTCTAAATATCTATACTTTTTAGAGGAACTACAATAGCTGAATCGCCCATGCACTTCTTCAATAAGGATACATAGAACACTAGATGAACTGAGGAAAATTTTGTGGGTAGCTCAAGGTCATACGCTACCTTCCCAACATGACTCAATATTTGGTATGGGCCTACGTATCAAGGACTAATCTTCCTATTTTTGCCAAATCTCTTTACCCCTTTCATGGGTGAAACTTTTAAATACATAAGGTCATATACTGCAAACTCAAGATCTCTTCTTCTTATGTCTGAAAAAGATTTCTGACGAATCTGGGTTGCTTTTAATCTCTCTCGAATCAACTGAAATTTCTCCATATCTTCAAACACCATATCTTGTCCAATCAAAGAGGATTCACCCACTTTGAACCAATTGACAAGCGATCTACATCTCTTCCCATAAAGAGTTATGAATGGGGCCATCTGAATACTAGCATGGTAACTGTTACTATGGCTGAACTCAATCAACGGCAAATGCTCATCCCAACTACATTTGAAATCAAGAAGACATACCCTCAATATATCCTCTAGATTCTAAATGGTTCTTTCTGTCTGACCATCTTTCTATAAATGAAAAGATGAACTAGGATGAACTTGGGTACAAGACCCTTATGAAAGGCTTTCCAAAACTGAGAGGTAAACTAAGTACCCCTATCAAAGATAATAGATAAAGGAACACCATGCAATCTGACTAACTCTCTGATATACAACTTAGCATAATCTTCAGTTATGTAGGACGTGTGAACTGACAAGAAATATGCTGACTTAGTCAATTTGTCTACAATAATCCAAAACAAATCATGTTTGCGACCCGAATAGGGTAGTCCAGTTACGAAGTCCATATTCACCTCTTCTTACATCCAAGTGGGGATACCAAATTCCTGCAAGGTGCCACCTAGTCTTTGGCGCTCTACCTTAACCTGTTGACAAGTTTCACACTTGGCTACAAATTCTTCTATATCTTTCTTCATACCACTCTACTAATAGACTTCCCGCAAGTCGCGGTACATCTTGGTGTCTCTAAAATGAATGGAGTAGCTCGCACGATGTGCTTCCGCCGTAATCCGCTACCTCAAATCATCAACACCTGGAACACACAATCTACTCTGGTAGCTCAACACACCATCTCCCCCTTAGGAAAAAATCTTTACCTTTTGGTCTTTAACTAAACCCTTTAGTTTGACCAAACTAGGATCCTTATCCTACTTCTTTTTCACTTTCGAAACTAAAGAAAATTTGGAGCTACTCTAGACCCAAATATTCCCTTCAGCTAAATCAACCAACCTCACACCCAATATAGTTAACCGATGAACTTCCCAGACTAGTTCTTTCTTATCATCCTCCATATGAGCAACACTTTCCATTGACAATTTACTAAGGGCATATAACACTACATTGGCCTTGCCCAGATGATAAAACATACTCATTTCATAATCCTTCAATAATTCTAACCACCTTTTCTAACAAAGATTCAACTCCCTCTAAGTAAAGAAATACTGAAAACTTTTAGTCTGTAAACACGTCAACATACACCCCATAAAGATAGTGCCTCCGTATTTTCAATGTAAACACAATAGCAGCTAACTCAAGATCATGGGTAGGGTAGTTATTTTCATGTGGCTTAAGCTATCTAGAGGAATAGGTTATGACCTTAGCTCTCTACATCAATACACAACCCAAACCAACTCTAGAGGAATCACAATACAGAATCCATCCATGCAATCAGGTGTGCTAATACTAAGGCTGAAGTGAGTCAAATCTTTAAATCCTAAATTCTTTTCTCACAGGAATCTGACCACTGGAACTTAACTTTCTTTTGGATCAATCTAGACATATGAAACTTAATAAACAAGAAACCCTCAATGAAACATCTATAATAGCTAGCTAAACCAAAGAAACTTCTAATGTCTGATAGAGAAATAGGTCTAGGTCAGTTTCTTACTGTTTTTTTCTTTTAGGGATCAACTCTAATACCATCACGAGATACAATATGATAGAGGAAAGCTACTGACCTTAGCCAAAATTCATATTTGCTAAATTTGGCAAACAACTGGTGATCTCTAAGAGTTTTCAATACAATTCTAAGATGGTCTTGATGATCATTCTCACTATGAGAGTAGACAGGAATATCATTGATAAAGACTATGATAAACATGTCCAAATACTATTTGAACACTCTATTCATTAAGTCCCTAAAGGATGCGGGGCATTTGTTAGTCATAATACATGACTAGAAATTTAAAATAACCATAACGGGTTCTGGAAGCTGTCTTTAGAATATCACATTCTCTTACTCTAAGATTATGATAGCCAGATTTATGCTCTATCTTTAAGAAGTAACTTGAACCTTAGAGTTGATCAAATAAATAATCGATTCTAGTAAGAGGATATTTATTTTTGATTATGACTTTATTCAACCGATAATAGTCAATGCACATTTGCAAAGAACTATCTTTCTTTTGCATGAATAGGAGGGAGCGCCCCATGAAGAAATACTTGGCCTTATGAAAACTTTGTCTAAGAGATCTTTGAGTTGCTCTTTCAACTCTTTAAGCTTGGCTTGAGATATATGATATGGAGGAATGGAGATAGACTGAGTATCTAGGAAAAGATATACCAAATTCTATTTCTCTATGGGGAGGTACCCTTAGCAAATCTTTGGGAAAGACATCAGGAATCTCATTGAATACACTAATAGACTGAACTATTAGAGCCTTAGACTTAGTGTCTTTGACTCAAACAAGATGATAGATACACCTTTTGAAGATCAACTTTCTAGCTTTAAGGTAGGATATGAAATGACTCTTGGGAGATACTGAATTACCTTCCTACTCAAAGATTGGCACATCTAGAAAATAAAACTTCACCACTCGGGTGTGACAATCCATAGATGTATAACAAGAATGGAATAGATACATACCTAGAATAAGGTCAAAGTCAATAATATCCAACTTCTATTAAGTCTGCTAACATGATCTTATGAAGGGCAGTGATAGGACACTTTCTATAGATCTGTTTAGCAACAACTGACTCACCCACTGGGGTAGAAACCAAGAAGGGATCAAGAATCTTTTCAAGACCTATTTCAAAATTCACTACAACTAATGGGGTCACATAATAGAAAATTGACCTGTGGTCTAACAACACATAAACATCAAGATGAAAGACACAAAGCATACTAGTAACAACAAATTGGGAGATCTCTTGCTCCTGATGGGATGGTAAAGCATAGAATCAATTCTGGTGTTGACCGTTATTGATACTAGATGGTGCGTCTTTAGGAGGGACTAAGCACCTAGAGGAGGTGGTGCACTAGTAACCTGAATCTAGGGATGAACATTCCTGTTTCCCTATTTAGCATGCGGACACTCTTTAAATTCTATGTCCGAACTTACCAAAACTATAACAACCCTTCTGTCCCAATATGAACTCACCAGGATAATTTTTACCATACTTAGAACATAGAGGATAACTGGGTTTTCCACTCACACTATTCTGAGATCTAGACATAGAAGTCTTACCCCACTGCTCCTACCTAGATCTGGGAGCAGGAGCAGTAGCTGAAAATGGTGCTCGCATAGATGACCAATTTTGAAAATATGAATAATTTCCCCCTCTAGACCTAGTCTGGCCATACTCAAAGTGCTCGGTTCTATCCTTCTTATTACTTCTATCTCTTACCTTTAACATCTCTACCTCAATCTTTTAGACATAAATCATCAACCTAGCAAGGTCCATGTCTCTAATAAGCATGGAAGTCCTACACTTCTTAACTACTAAACCAGATACTTCAGTAAAAAACTTACTCATACTTTCCCTAGGATCAACCATCGTATTAGGGGCATATATAGAAAACTAATTAAACTTAAGGAAGTACTCCTTCACTATCATCGATCCCTGCCTTAAGTTCACAAACTCCTTTATCTAAGCTTCTCTCATTTCATACGAGAAGAACCTATCTAGAAAAGCATTTTAAAATACTTTTCAACTCATAGGATCTACATTCTCACCTCCACCATTATTCCACATAACCACCCAATCATATGCTATATCTTTTAATCTATAGGATGCTAACTCTACACTCTTCTCTTCAAAAATATGTATAATCTGGGTGATTTTTTCACCTCATTGATGTGTAAGCAAAAACTAACACATTTAATGCTTTTTAGCTCAAAATAAATATGGATTCTGAAGAAACTCTTGTTGTTTTGATGTGTTTGCTCATGATATTATAGAAAAATGCTGAAGAAATAAGAATAAACAATAATGGAGCAAAAGAGTTGAAAATCTGAACAAAATAGAAGAAAACATGGCTAACAACCATTGTGATAAGTTGTCAGCCTCGTGATAGCCTATCAGCATTGGCGTCAGGCTTAACCAGGGAGTTGTAGTTTGAGGAGCAGTTCTGATGATGCCAGTGATGTAGCGTCAAAGTTGTGATAAGGCGTCAAGAATGAAGGTAGCCTTAAGCAGAAATTTAGGAGGGGAAGAAGATATCTGACGACGTTGGTGATACGCCATCAGATCCCTGATGCAGCATCAGTTACATGATTAGCTTAAGATAGAACCTGAAGGCAACTGAAGCCTCTCTAACACCATCTGTGATAGGGCATCAACTTCTAGGCGTTGCGTCAGCCTGGGCATCACTTATTCTGAATAATTTTATTAAATTTTTTTATTTCCTTAATTAGGCTTTAGTATAAATAGCATCTTTTAGGGTTTTTGATAAAATTAATAATTCATCTATCATACATCAACTCTAAGAGGAGAGACACGCATCAACTCTAAGAGGAGAGACACGTATTTTTTCTCTCTTTTATAAAATATTCTTGTGTTTTCGTATCAACTATTTTTGGGGTTTCTACCTTGTGATTAAATTGGAGGAACTACTTGTTATTTTCTACGCATTCATAAGTTTATCATTATAATCATAAATTCAACTTGTTATTTCGTTCATCAATTCATGAGCGGCTAATTTCATTAGATGGAGTTATGGGATCCATGGATTAGGGTTTGATATGATACTAGGTGTTTAACGGATTCAAAGAGTAGTAAAACATCTTGAGATTCTGTTGTTTTAACTAAAATCTAGTGGTTGCAAACATTAGGCTATGCCTTAGGTTTTATTTGCTTATAATAAAGAAATAGACTAGAGAACGTGAATTATTAACAGGGACTCGAAAGCTACCAACCTTCTGTTTAATGATTAATGTCGTAACTGGATTAATCTACCTGAGATAACATCCTATTGGAAATAGATAATTTATCTAAGTTTGAGAGAATTAAATAATAAATTGTCTGGTGAGGTCGAGAGATAAGTCAGATAGTATAATCGTCAGGGATATTCTGTTGTTCTATTCATTCCAAGAATCTCTAGCATTACCTAGTATCTATCAATTTCTAAAACCCTTGGTGAACATAGCTCTGATTTCCCATTTATCCTGATTACAAACACTGAAGTATTGAAAGTGATAATTAACATACCATGAACTTAAACCCCTATTTTTCAAAAATAGTAAACTACCAGTAAAATCTTTCATAAACAAATCGATGTTCACACCCTATTCTCTGTGGGATTCGACCCCAACCTAGTTGGTTTTTATATTGACAACGATCGCTTACACCCATTCAAGAGTGTCATTTGAGTGTTATTAAAAATGGCATCATTGCCGGAGAATAATTTGGTGTATTGAGTTAGTTTGGAATTTTAGCTTACTTGCTTGAATTCAAACTTGTAAATATTTGTTGTGATTTTCTTCGTTTCATGTGTTAGGTAGATTTTCTTTATTTTTGTTTATTTCTTACTATGGCATCATGGAATGAATGTAAGTTTGATGGTTGAAAATCTTATCTGGATGATCTATGTCCATATTTTGATGGACTCCACTTTTGGCAAGATTGTAGATATGCTCCCCGAAGAGAGATGTGTGCACCATCTCCATCCTACTGGGAGTATAGTTGTTCTTTATCTGGTGGTCAAGATAAACATTAGAGTGATTTCTCAAATGCCCCCTCCCCCTGTTGCGCTAACCCAAGTTCTAGTTCTTCTTATGAGTATGATAGGTCTTATGGTCAAGAAAAGGAAGAACAAAGCACTGGAAAGAGTGACATTAAAGCTATGCTTCAACTAATGTCGGACCGTACAGGCACAATGAATGATACCATATGTGACATACATCAAGAGATTAGGGCATTTAATGAGGAAAGAGAAAGGATAGAAGAGATGGATATCGAGGTCAATTATCCAAAACACTATTCTACATTATGGTTAGATGATATCTTATTTGTGGAATCATTTAACATAATGGATGAGTGTGAAGATGAGGACCAAGAACCCTATATTGATATTGTGCTTGATGTTGAGCAGACCTTAGATATTTCCCAACCAATCGAACCAACCATGAGGGATGATGCCAAGATTAAGAAAATAGTGCTAGAGGCAAAAGAAGAAAACAAACCAATCTCTTATGAAGACTCTAGCCCAATTAAAAGTGAAAATGTTGAGAAAATGAATAAAAGTGAGTGTGTAGAGAATAGAGTAAATTTTGACGTAGGATTTGTTGGGCCACACTCAAAGCATTTTTCCACATTATGTTTAGATTATATTCTATCTGTGGAATCATCTAAACTAGTGGAAGACTGTGAAGGTGAGAAACAAGAATCCTATATTCTTTATTTTACGCTTGATAAACAACATAAAAACACACCTCACTTTAAGGTCGAGTTGTTTACCATGCATCATTCATTACTCAGCTTCTTAATCTTTATACCACCTCCTTATGAGCAAGGCAAGAAGATGGATTCTAAGTTGGGGGTGAAATTCATATCCTCAAGGTGGAGGAAAAAGCTGAGTTGGGTCATGCCACAATGTTAAACTAGGCACTTATTATGTGATTGACATCAGATCTTCATACCCATGGTACCACAGGTATGTTTCTAACTCTCTTGTTTTGATTTGATGTGTTAGGAACAATGCATGATATTAAGTTGAGGGTGGGGATACTTGTGGGTGTTGATGTCCTCCTGGGGTTTTTGTTGTCGTGCCTATTTTCCCTGGAGTCTTGTTCCTAGTAGAGCCAGCATGTTTAGGCGTATTGTGTTTGTTTTGTGATGTGTTATAGTTACCTGGAGAAAAATAAGTATCTAGAGTAGTTGACATATTTTTGTTGATTTTTAAGACTGATAAACACCTCTCTGTTGGTCTATTTTATAACTATGTGATTTGCATTTCTATGTGGTAGCTGTGTGAATTGCATTTATGTGTAACCACTATGCATCTTGTTATGGCATTAAGTTTTAGTTTCTTGACAATCACTGCTAACAATTACATGAACTGGATAAGTAGTAGCTGGTAATACACTTGTGTGCCATGTGTGTGTGTGAGATCTTACTCAGTTCCTTTCGAACTACCGAATCTAGAACTTGCCCAATTCATCTTACCTTAGTTGAAAGATTGGGGTTAGGAAAAGATCATAGGCCATTTTGACTTTTAGCCACTTTCAACCTAAATAATCTTCCCTATTATGTTTGCTATCACTTGATCCCTGTTTTGAGCCAGAATTGACCATTTTTTTCTATGACACCTATCACCTTCCCATTTAGATCATAATGAACCTATTTTGGCCTTGGTCCTCCTTGGACACTATGCACCTTGACTTAGGCAAATAGCCTAAGTTGAGGGTGGCTATCATAGGGGTACGTGATGTAAACTGGGTATGAAAAGAGGTAGAATAAAAGAAAAAAATGAAAAAAAAGTCACATCCATCATGAATAATGGGTGATCAAGAAAACAAAATAAAAATATAGAAAAAGAGGTTAATAAGTGGACCACATAAGTTAAGGTAGTGCCAAGGAGGTTAGTCACTCTAAATGCCATTTAATATCATACCAGCCCTTAGCCTACATTAAAAGCTGAGAAAGACATATAGTGATCCTAACTCACCTATATGGATACCTTGATAATGGTATTTGGCATACATTGGCTGGAACTTCATTTTGAGAGTGAGTGTCTCTTGACCGTCCCTACATTGACATGCTTGAGTTCATATATGAGTGAGGAGGGACTTCTTTTTTTAAGGGCACATCGGTTGCATTGCTAGTTGTTCACTTGTTTGGGTAGTGTTACTTGTACATATGCATGGTTATTGTTGCTGAATTGATGCGATATCTTGATTCATTTAGGTCACATTGTTAATCTTCATGGATATGCACAATTGGATTGAACGTGGAAAATGGCATGAGTTTTGAGCTAAACTTGATAATCAACTGTGATAGGTATCTTATGTGTCTCTTGGTTAAGCATTGTAGTATGGTGTTATGTAGTTGCTTGAGGACAAGCAATTGTTTTAAGTTGAGGGTGTTGATGTGTGAGCAAAATCTAACACATTTAATGCTTTTTAGCTCAAAATAATTGTGAATTTTGAAGTAACTCTTATTGTTTTGATGTGTTTCCTTATGATATTGCATAAAAAGGATGAAGAAATAAGAATAAACAATAATGGAGAAAAAGAGTTAAAATCTGAGAAAAATAGAAGAAAACATGGCTGACGACCTCCGAGATAAGTTGTCGGCCTTGTGATAGCCTATCAGCATTGGCGTCAGCCTTAACTAGGGAGTTACAGTTTGAGGAGTAGTTCTAATGACGCTGGTGATGTGGCATCAAAATCATGATAAGGCATCAAGAATGGCATCATCCTTAAGTAGAAAGTTTGGAGGGGAAGAAGATATCTGACGACGTCGGTGATACGCTGTCAGATCTCTGACGTGGCGTCAGCCACATCGTCAGCCTAAGACAGAACCTGAAGGCAACTGAAGCCTCTCTGACACCATCTGTGATGGCATCAGCCTGGGCATCACCTATTCCAGACAATTTTATTAATTTTACAATTTTATTTTCTTAATTAGGATTTAGTATAAATAGCATCTTTTAGGGTTTTTGATAAAATTAATAATTCATCTATCAAACATCAACTCTAAGAGGAGAGACACGTATTTTTGCTCTCTTTCATAAAATATTCCTGTGTTTTCGTATCAACTATTTTTGGGGTTCCTACCTTGTGATTAAATCAGAGGAACTACTTGTTGTTTTCTACCCATTCATAAGTTTATCATTATAATCATAAATTCAACTTGTAATTTCATTCATCAAGTCATGAGCGGCTAATTTCATTAGCCGAAGTTATGGGATCCATGGATTAGGGTTTGATATGATACTAGGTGTTTAACGAATTCAAAGAGTAGTAAAGCATCTTGAGATTCTGTTTTTTTAACTAAAATCTAGTGGTTGCAAACATTACGTTATGCCATAGGTTTTATTTGCTTCTAACAGAGAAATAGACTAGAGGACGTGAATTATCAATAGGGACTTGGAAGCTACCAACCTTCTGTTTTATGATTAATGTCGTAACCGGATTAATCTACCTGAGATAACATCTTATTGGAAATAGATAAGTTATATAAGTTCGAGAGAATTAGATAATAAATTGTCTGGTGAGGTTAAGAGATAAGTCAGATAGTATAATCGTCAGGGATATTCTGCTGTTCTTCTCATTCTGAGAATCTCTAGCATTAACTAGTATCTGTCAATTCTCAAAACCCTTGGTGAACATAGATCTGGTTTCCCATTTATCTTGATTACAAACACTGAAGTATTGAAAGTGATACTTAACTGTAACGCCCTAATTTTCTGAACCGAAATGCTACACGGTGCTCATGACACCAAAGGACTACAAGCTAACCCATGACTGATATCTTTACCTGTAAACTGTATAATATCTCATAAAATATGCGGAAACATGAACTATAAGGCCATAAGGTTAAATACTAATACATATTAGAAAAATATGGTATAGCAATACCAAAAAGGAACGTAAATACTAATGTCTGAACATCTAATCTGACATCTAGTCCGAAAGCCTCTAACTGAACTGAATAAGGAGTTGATGGGACATGTCCCCAACTAACTCTAACTACTGAAATAAAGTGAAAACTGAAATAGAAATGAAATCATCATGTCCTCGAAGGATGAGGAATCACGTCTAACTCTGACTGCTAATCTTGGAATTTACTGCTGATTTGGACCTCATGCCTCTGAACCTATGGTGTAACATAAGAGAAAGCACCATAGTACAAATACGTCAGTACATCTAAATGTACTGAGTATAGGAGTGAGGTAGGCTAAATGTAAAGGGTTATATGCATGGATAATACTGACTGATATAAATGTGAGAGTACATACATGCATACGTAACTGTGACTGAACTCGTGGAGATATGGACTACTGAGTTTGAATACTGACAACATGAGTGTGCTGATAATGAGATTTTGAAAGACTGAGTTTATTGATATTGATATGTAAATCACTAATAAGTGATGGATCTGATACTGTATTACTGATATACTAAGAGACTGATATTGCATTACTGATAAATGAATAATTGTTTCTGACAATTCAAATTATGAAAAACTGGTCTGATTGACTATATCTGACAGTCCTGAAGCTGAGTAATGATAGAATGAGGTCTAAAAACTTTTTTGATTGATAGCATAAGTGACTGTATCTGACAGTCCATAAATCTGAAGGAAACTATCTGAGCTCAATTCTATTTCTGAGTTGACTGTATCTAACAGTCCTGATATACTAAAATCTAAAGAACTATCTGAGTTCTTTACTGAGACTTGGTAGCTATAGATGACAGTCCTGAAATCTGTAACTGAAACTGTGGGAAGTAGCTATCTAACCTACATGCCCCAAATATGCTATAATAACTAAGCTGGGGTCCAATCTCTGCCCCAACTAGAGGGGTGTTAATACCGCGCCACTGGTAAGGACAGCTGTGAGAACCCTATACTGGGAGGTACTCAATGAGAATGGTGGAAACTCTAAACTGATGGGTTAAGCCACCTCATCAATCCTAATCTGACGGGTTAAGATTTCTCAACCTACACTGGCTACGTAGTTCTGGAACACAAGGATGACTACTAAGAACCACACCCTGAACTGGCGGGTGAGTTCCCATCCTTGGGTTCACTTGATGCTAACTTCTACTCCCATCTGAAGGACACTAAACTGAATAACTAAGCTAAACTGAATAACTAAACTAAACTGATTATCTGAACTGATACTGATTAACTGGACTGATACTAGTGGTATTGTTTAGCAGAGCTAAACTAAGTTTACTGGATTCCAATGACTGATGGAATGTACTGAGTTTTGAGGATTAGTTTAGAGTACTGAAGTTACTGAGATTGACTGTGAATACTGAGGTTGCTGAGCTTACTGAGCACTGAGATTACTGAGATTACTAGACTACTGAAATTACTGAGATTTTTGGACTACTGAGATTACTGAGATTTCTGGACTACTGAGATTACTAAGATTTCTGAACTACTGAGATTACT
>JAPEIP010000007.1:12490920-12511499 GCA_026120095.1 Capsicum chinense
AAACTCTTAGCTTGTATTACCTTAAGTGACTCATATGAACATGCTTAATGTATCATAAGCTATCTTATCACTAGGATACTCATTGTAAGTCATGCACTAAAATGCTACTCATAGGATAGGAGGTTTCATACATAGGAAAAATGGTTCGTTTCCTAGCTTAGAAATATACGGGGTATTACATTAACACACCGTGAACTTAAACCCCCATCTTTCGGAAATAGTAAAATACCAGTAAAATCTTTCATGAATAAATCAAATTTTACACCCTATTCCCTGTGGGATTCGACCCCAACCTAGTTGGGTTTTATATTTACAATGATCACTTACACCCATTTAAGAGTGTAATTTGAGCGTTATCACCCATCTAAATAAATCTGCGGGTCCTTACCTGCCTTTGACCCAAAGAACTCTAGCGGATTCATTATCATAAAGTCTTGGATTCTAGATATTGCTAAATCACCATTCTGTTGAAGTGGGATAGCCGCCGGATGGTTTCCCTTAACAGTAGCAGTCAATGCCTGGGCCAACACCTGAAAGACATCCCAAAATTAAGAATGGGACACATTCTCATTCAGGGGGTCAGCAGGCTGGGGTGGCTGGTAATTATTTTTGCGGGCATTAGCTCGAGGAGGTGGCATATTCAACTATTATGTAAAAGCATGAGCTAAAAGCAGATAGACATACTGTAAGCCCAATAGATCATGAAAGAAAGAGGGGATTTCCTAAAAACATCCCGTAGCCACTTGCTCATAAATATGGCTGCTTGACACCCATGATAAATACTCTATGTAACATGGCTTATCTGACTCCCTAGAACTTTTATAAACCTTAGGCTCTGACACCAAGTTTGAAAGGCCCCAAAACCTGGTCCCGAGATGTCACACAGTGCTCAAGACTATGAGTAGCGTTAAACTAACCCTATCTTCCTTCTACTAAGTATGAATCTCATAACAAGAGAATTTAGAAATAATATCAAAACTAGAATGCGGAAAATATATCTGAATAATCAATATTAAATATTCTGAAAATATATCTAGCATTCAGACAAGCCTCTACTAATAATAACTAGAGAGTCACTAGGACAACCTCCAGCTAGCTCAAACTGTCTGAAAATACTAAATCATTTATACTAAAAAGCTAAAAAAAATGGAATGACTAATTCCCTAAACTATGAGGACTCACCAACTATCGGTATGTAGGAAGAGATGCTCGAAATCACTCACACTACTGTAACTAAGCAGCTAAACCTACATTATAAGATAATGTAGCACATAGACGTATATGTGGATTAGTACTTTGAGGGTGTACTGAGTATATGGGGTGAATGCATAATTAAAACAATATCTAAACGTCATCATAATTTGTAAAACAATGCATGCTAAATGAAGATGACTCACATAAGCTGGAATATTTGAAAACTATAAATGATAATCAAGAATGGCAAAGTATGTAGCATAAATCTAGTGAGTCATAACATTTAGTTCTAAAAGTTGTACTAGTGTTATGCCTGTAAGTCATGATATCAAAGTGTAGAACGGACTCACTTTTATATCTGAAATCTGAAAATTTAAAATCTCATAGCTAATATCTTTTGTATAACAATGTCTAAATAAATTTGTGAGCCTTTACACTTAGTTTCTAAAAGCTTTTCTATTAGGATTATTCTATTCTAAAATCTGTAGTTTGTAATTTGTAGGGAAATTCTTTTAAAACTATTCTGTAAAGCTTTTCTATAAGGGAAAATTCTTTTAAAAGCTTTTCTATTGTTCTTTACTAGTTGGGAGGTTCTCTTAACCAACATAAATCATGTGATCTATCATGGAGTCCAATGTCTCATTCCCTTATGGGAAAACCTCACGTTGAGAAGAGGTATCATACTCTTGCCAAGGAGTATCACCAAATCTAAGTGATCACATCTGTATTGTTCATCCATGTAGAAATGGAAATAATCTAATAATCTAAAATTATGGTGGCTCATAGTTCTAGGGCATGAGAACATACCCAACTTGGTGCTAAATACTTCTCCTTTTAATCTGTATGCTAATTCTGTTGAAAATCCACTTTAAAAAACTAGTATGATTTTTACAAAAACCAACTGTACAATTTCTAAGTTAACTCAAATCTGAGACTGTAAAGTGGATTTTATATCTAAGCTGAAATCAAAAGATCAAATCTTCATCAAAATCTGAAAATAATCTAGTCATAGGGTGCTTATAGCACAATCAAATGTAAAATAGCAGTATTTAATTAGGGCTTAATGACCCATACTTCAAATTCAAGTCAAAACATCATAATATTCATGCTTGATAATGTAAATATTGATATTTTCAATTCAAAATATGGAATTTACTGAAAATGTATGAAAATACGAAAATAAACATGCAATTCAACTTCTAATTCACTTGATATCTCATAATCTTGCATAATTTGAAATTCATGTAAAATCATGTAAATTTATAATTAAAAACTAGATTTGGGAACAAGAATGAAAGAATATCCTTGTTCATAAAACCCCACATATCTTAATTGATGTAATTTCTAAGAAAGCTTGAACTTGAATCCTTATTTAAGATTTTGAAGATGAACTCTTGAAGTTCTTGAATTGGGAACCCTTAATCTTGAGCTATCTTGGGAGAATAATGGAGGAAATTGGATTTATTGGAGAGAAGTTATGAGATTTAGGATTTTCTTTTAGAGAGAATTGATGAAAAATGGGTATAACGTGCTTAGAATGGGTTTAATTCCTTGTTTTTGATGAATTTGAGACTTGGAATTTGATTAAATTGCCCTTTTTAAAATTTTAATCAGAACTGGAAAAGATAATTTTTTCCCGATTTATCATGCCACCGTGACGCGCCACTATCATGGTGCCTCACTGGAAAAGGGACGACTGTCATTTGGCCCATCAACACGATGCGGTGAAATTGTGTTGGGCCACTATAAAAGGGACGAGTCTGTAACACCCCAATTTTTTATAATTGGAATATTACACGATGCTTATGATCTCGAAGGACAATAAGCTAACCCTTTTCTGGTATCTATACTGAGCACTGTATAATATAATGAAATACATGCAGAAAACTGGCAGAAACTTACTATAAGGTTCAAAAACTTAACATACAACTGAATAATGTCTATCAATATCAAAACTAAAACAGCTGTCTGTATAACTAGTCTCAAAGACTCTAAACTGTCTGAATAAGTAGTTGATAGGACATATCCCTAACTAACTCCAACTACTAAAATAAATTGAATCTAATGTAATATAGAAATAAGAAGCATTATTGAATGATGAGGACTTACTGCTACGTCTACTACTGCTGACTAAGTCTGGACTGCTAAGGGTGCTCTGGATCTCGTGCTTCTGAACCTATGGTATAAGACACCATAGCGCAAGAGAAAAGTATGTGTCAGTACTTTGAATATACTGGTATGCTAGATGAGGTAAAGCCAAATTTAAGGGCTTATTCATGAATAATACTGACAAGACAATCTAAGTATGCTGAATGAGAATACATGCATGAATGCATAAACTATCACTGAAATCATAGTAACACAGAATACTAACTTCTGAATACTGGTTTCTGAAAGCTGACTTACTGATATCTGTGTCTACTAGTACTGATATTTAAGTTCACTAACTCTGGGATACTGAACAACTGAGTCTAATCATAATAATAATGATTGACTATATCTGATATTAGGCCTATCTAGTGGGTGACCTCTGATTTTACTATGATGATGATGGTTTATATCTAAGATCAGGCCTATCTAGCGGGTGATCTCTGAATTTACAAATAATCATAATGATTGACTGAGTTTAAGATAAAGCCTATCTAGTGGGTGATCTCTGAATCTGAGAAACTATCAAAGTTCCTCACTGAGTTGTGTGACCGTATCTGATGGTCCTAACTCTGAAGAACTATCTAAGTTCTTAACTGAGATTGAATCTGAAGTTGAAACTCTAGAAGCTCTTACTTAACAGACATGCCCTGATCTAAACTGGTGGGGTCCAACCTGTAACCCCAGCTGGAAGGGTGTCAGTACCGTGCCACGGGTAAAGACACTACTATGGTCAAGCCTCTCTAACAGGTGACCCTGAATAGTAAGTCAAGCCTAAGGTATCGGGTGACTCCTAGAAGTTAATCAAGCCTTAATCTAATGGGTGACTCCTAGTCCTATGTTGTCTACATAGTTCTAGAGTGCAAGGATTGATGCTAACGACTCTACCTCTCTAACGGGGAAGCCGTGTCCTTAAACTCGATCGGTCCTAGTTCCTACTCCCAACTGAAAAAAACTGAACTACTTCTTAAACTGTATTAGACTGAGCTAAATCTGTTACTGATCATCTTACTTGACTAGTCTGACTTAGTTCACTTGATTCCATTGTCTGATGGAACACTTCAAAATTCTACTTTCTATCTAAATACTATTGAGTTCTATAACTTACTGAGCTTTACTAAAATCTGAACTGAATTCTGAATACTACTGAGGTTTGAACTAGATACAAAACTGAGTTAGACTGATTCAAAGACTAGATTGATCTAGTACTGAGATTACTAAATTTTCTTAAGTTCTGTAGCTAACTGAATTCTACTAATCATAGCACGACTGAGATTATCTTGAGACTGACTCAGCTCTAGACAAGCAGCTAAGTTTTCAGGTATAAATACCCCCTTGACTCGATAGAATAAATAAATAATATAGGACCACACTTGAATATCATGACAATGGACTTTCACTCGCAACGCAATCAATAGGATATCTCGTCAATCACTTGAATGTCATAAACATGTAAATTGATAGGGTATGTATAATAATATCTCATAGTTTTTCAACAAGGAATACACATGGATAAAAATGCATGCAACTTATAATAATACATTCACTTAGGAATTTCAACAAATGCTTGGCATGTACTAGTTATCATATAATTGGGGATTTCATGTTTAACATACTAAAAAGGCATTATTATCTTTACTTAAGCATTCTATCATACATATGGGGAGCATGCTTTGGTTATACCACAGATTCTATACTTAATTATCATGAATAGATCAATATCATGCAACTTGAAGGGATTTTATCATGAACATCACATAGTAGGATCAAATCTTGGATCTTTGAAATCAAGTCGTGAATTAAAACTCATCAACAACATGAATTTCAATTTCTATTCACAAAAATCATGACAATCTCATGACTATATAATCTTGAATTTAGAAAAAGATTCTTGAACTTCTTGGGTGAAAGGAACCCAAGAATCAACATCTAACATATCTCAAAAGCTTGAATCTTGAAAGAGAATGACTTTTATTGAAGGTTCTAGAATGGGAATCTTAATTCTTAATTACCTTGTAGAGAGTGTGATGGGGTCTTAAAGTTAATTGAGAAGAAACCCTAAGTTTGTTCTTGGGAAAAAAGAGGGTTAAGAGTTTTTGAAACTAAATCACAATAGCTAAGTATGTGTTTTTGGCATTTTATGTCATGAGGGTAAGGTTTAGGGTGAGGTAAAATACAAAAATACCCCTATGAAATCACTTTCCAGTTGCTTAAATTTTCAGCTGAAGACCAAGGCTGATAAGCCGTTAGATCTGTGATATCCCGTCAGCCCAGGTCGTCACCTGGGAGCTGAAATTGGTGGGTTTCTATCTAAGTCTGATGACATGGGCTGATAAGCCGTCAGATCTGTGATAAGTTGTCAGCTCATGTCGTCACTTAGTTGCCAAGCTAACATGCTGCAGTAAAATGGGTATAACTTCTGGCTCCGATATTGGATTTAGGAGAAATTAGTATCATTGGAAAGTTAATTCAATTATATATCTTTTGCTGGGTCATGATCTCAAAAATTAGTAGGAGAGATATGCTCGTTTGAAGTTGACTATACCAATATCCTTCCCAAGAATTTAATTGGTAAGGGATGTTTTGATTCGCCTAATAGCTAGGACATATTTGACGCCTTAATATACATCAAACTTGATCATAAAACTACCAAATCACTAGAATTTATTTCTCATGAGCTTGAAGCATGGTTCTACTATCAGTATAGAATCTCGAGGTATTATAGAGTCCCATTTTGGCCATTGGTATGACGTGCTGAAATTGCGTTGCCTTACTAGAAAAAGGACTAGTGGGAACTGTACTTTCACCGTGATTTAATGTAATTGTGGTGCTCCACTGGAATTTGACCATTGTGAAATCGTCGTTCACCGCGACACGGTGCTTGTCAAAATATCATACTGTTTACTAAAAATGCCTTAACTTCTCAACCGAGTATCAGATTTAGGTGAAATTGGTATCATTGGAAAGCTAATTAAATTTTCTACACACTGGAGGGACTAGAACTATTAAATTCTATATGTATCAAAGGGTATTCATTTTTGAAGCAAACCCTTGATGTTTTAAGATTTAAATTGAGCTTGGAAAAAGTGTGGGGCATTACAACTCCATCTCCAAGCTGCCATGGATCATCCTATTTGCTCTTGTCCATCTTTCAAGAAGTGAAACATTCTTTCTATTCTTTATTTTTGGATATCTCTTTTAGACATGATCTTTGTTTAGAATTTCTTGTAAGATGACTTTTGGATCTTGGGAATTTCAGTAAGTAGTATCTTTGGTTTCCGCACTACTAATGATTAGCTCCAGATTATTGTAATTAAGTTGGTTTTATGATAATAGAATTTTAATATTGACTAAGTTATTGAGTAATGGTTCGGTTTAGATTGCTCTTCCATAGGAAGATTAGTATAGGTGCCACTCATGGCCTTTTTTGTCATGACAAGTATGCCCTTTATTAACTAGAACAAAAACCACTATTAATATATAAACCCAGTAAGCAAACAACAACCCACATCAGTATAGTAGCTCATAATAAAATTCTTTTAATAAACAACCTACTATCCAAAATAGGGGAGTTTAATAAGGAATACATGGTTAATTATTGTTATCACTGATCTCATGGAATATAAACTTTCAAATCTCAATTTAAGGTATGTAGTTCTGCCCTCACTCCCAAAATCTGATTGTAAGAGTAATAGCTTGTAGCATAGAGTGTATCCCAGGTTCAAATTCATTTTTGATTGGTTGTCTAGAGGAGATTAGATACACTGGAGAGGTTGGAAAATTATAAATTCACATACCTCCTGACTAAATCTTTTATGGTGGAGAAAATGAAACCTTTCATTGCGATTTCTTTGATTGTCAGGTGACTAAAGAACTATGAACCAGCTTGTCCAATTAGATAGGGTTTTGCAAACCAATTCAAGACTACAAAGCAGAGATTACATGGCTTATTTCTATGGCATAGAAGAAAGTTGCATTTGCCTTAATAGTTATAAGTGTGTTTGTTATGATGATATTTATTATATGGAGGGAGAGTAATAGGCTGAGATTTCAAAAAGAAAGCTTTTACTAACAGGATTTTGAAGAAAATTGTCTTGCACGTGCATATCAAAGGACAACAGAAGGCTAAATGGCTGATAGTGCCCCAACAGTTGCAACCTTATCCTTAGCATGTAGGAGTATTTATAAATGAATTAGAATAGATTTAATACCTTATATGTATGTATTTATGAGTAAATGATAGCTAGAATAGTATTTTAATGCCCTAGGTGTCACACGGTTCTTACGACCCTATAGGACCATAAGCTAACCCATGCCTGGTACCTGCTGTGAGTACTAAATAATAATCATAAAACATATGTGGAAGTAAAAACTGAAAAATACCATAAGGTTCATAAAACTAAATCACTACTGAGTACATCTGCAGAATAAATGCTAACTAAAAGTGTCTGAAAGCCTCTAACATCTAAAATAAAGGAGTTGAAGGGACAGACCACAACTAACTCTAACTATTGTCTGATAGTAACTGAAAAACTAAAATAATGTAAATAATCAAATAACTAAATGAGTGTCACGTCCTCGATGGATGAAGACTCACTATTGTAGCTACAGCTGATAGACTGATCTGGCTAGGTATGGTCAGGAACCCGAGCATCCGAATCATTGATATAAGACATCATAGCGCAAATAAAGAGTATGCGTCAGTACTTTGAATGTGTTGGTATGCTAGGTGAGGTTTGGCTGACATGTATGGGTTCACGTGCATGAGAATAACAACTAAATATCATGAAATAACTGGATGAGAGGATATGAAAGACTGGGACTACTGTAAATATTGAACATACAATACCAAGCATCTATCATCTGTTTGAGTTAGTCTGAAGTTAAAGTATTGAGTTTCTGGTAACTGAATAACTAATAACTGTAAGTCATGATCATGTAGAATTGAATTGAGTTCTTACTGAATACTGCATACTGATTACTGGATATTGAATACTAAAACTATAATTGTGGAAGTTATCATCTAACCAACATACCCCGATTATGGACTAATTTGGGGTCCAACATGTAACCCAGTTGGAAGGGAGTTATCACAGTGCCACGGGTTACTAACATTAGCTGAGTCAGCCCTAATCTGGCAGGAAGACTTATAAGATGTATATAGTTTTGTCAACCCTAGTCTGACAGGAAGATGATTTACCATACGATGGCTACGTAGTTCTGTAACTCAGGGACTGCTACTAAGGGTCAAACCCTCTGCTGGAAGGAATGCCCCCATCACTAGGTTTTCTTAGTGATGAATCCTAATCTCAACTGAATCGACACTAAACTGATCACTAGACTGTACTAGGCTTAATAGAAGTTACATTGATTCTGTTGACTGACCGAATGCTATTGTTTGGGTTACTACGAAATCATTCTACTTTTACTGGGGACTAGCTAAACAGCTAAGTTTTGGGTATCCAATACCCTCAGGACTCTATTGAATTGATAATGGAACCATATCTTAACTTTAAAATTATCACTCATAGGTTATCATGCACAATTCCTCCACATAAATATTTTGTCAAACACCTAGGATGCATAAATCTTGTACATGAGAATGAGCAATATATGAATGTCATGACTACCATATTCAACATCATAATTCATGGATTAAACATAAGGATTACATAACTAAACTCGCATTCGAGCTCCTTTACATGAAACTCAAAATATTCTTGACTTGAAACCCACACAACAACACATACATGAACACAATTCGATTCAAGAATATAAATCATAATCTAAGTTTTAGAAAAAAGATTCTTAAACTCCAAGGGTGGAAGGAACCTAAGGATGAACACCTAAACATACCTTAATTGTTAAATTCATGGGAATTGTTGGTGATTTCTTAGAACTTGATCTTAGACCTAATGAACTAGGGTTTTGCTCTTGAGAGAATTTGTGAAAATAATGAGTGAATTTTCCCCTTTGAGAGGCTTAATTTTGTGTTATGGTGGGTTAATATGGGTGGAAATAGACTCCTATTCTCCCACAAACCCGTAATTTAGTAAGAAAGAAGTGACCAGTGACGCGACAGGTGACGTTCCACATTGATGGTAACAATGCAATTACTGATGCGTCACGTTGATGGTGACAACGTGATAGCAAATGCGACGCCTCCTGATTATGTTGGCTTGCTATTTTGGTCATCCAAATATGTCTCAAATGATGTCCAAAAATTTTGAAACTCACCCGAGACTAGATAACCCTGATCATAAAACAATTTAAAAATCAGAAATCTAAGATCAGGAAGATCAAAAATAAAACCATTGAAATATCGAGGCCTTAAATAAAACTAAGTGTCAACACTTAGCTGAAATTTTCTTAGTTTGGGACCTCTTTTGGCATGTTATATGGAGATAAAATGGGATACAACTTTACAGGGTCTTACAATATCTCTCCCTTGGAAACATTAGTCCTCAAATAAGACTGATTAAGCTGAGAGACATTGAGGTACTGAGATTATACTGACATACATAGAATAAATATGACTTAATCTTAAGTCATAACACATGACTGAATTGATACATGAATACATGAATGATATGAGATTGATATAAAGCTAAAACTAAGTATGGAACAGAGTAAATCTAAGGAAGACTGTTACCTTAGGCTGAGTCTAATCTTGCGGAGAAGAGATGAGGGTACTTGGTTCGCATGTCTTCTTCTTCTTCCCAAGTGGCTCCCTTAACGGACTAGTTTTGCCTAAGAACTTTGACCAATGGAACTTCTTTGTTCCTTAGTCTGCGAGTCTGACGATCGAGGATTTCAACTAGAAATTTTTTATAAAAGAGACTATTCTGAATATCTCTAGTCTCTACGGGGACTACCACTGCTGGGTCACCTATGAACTTCTTTATAAAGGAGATATGAAACACTAGGTGCACTGATGCTAAGTTGGTAGGCAACTCAAGTTCATAGGCTACCTTTCTGAATCGACTCAGAATCCTATAAGGACCAACAAATCGGGGACTAAGCTCCCCCTTCTTAACAAAACTCTTCACTCCCTTCATGGGAGAGATTTTCAAATACACAAAGTCACTAATCTAAAACTCGAGATCCTTTCTCCTCATATCTGAATAAGATTTCTATCGACTTTGGGTTGTCTTAAGTCTCTTCCAGATTAACTAAACTTTCTCCAAAGCATCAAACACCAAGTCAGGCCCTATCAAAGCAGTTTCACCTACCTCAAACCAACCAATCGGAGACCTACATTTCCTTTCATCAAGAGCTTCAAACGGAGCAATCTGAATACTGGAATGATAGCTGTTATTCTATGCAAACTCAATCAAAGGTAAGTATTCATCCCAACTACCTTTAAAGTCAATGACACACACTCTCAACATATCTTCTAGAGTCTGAATGGTCCTTTCTTCTTAACCATCTGTCTGAGGGTGGAAGGTAATATTGAGATGGACTTGGGTACCTAGACCCTTTTGGAAGGCTTTCTAAAAGTGAAAGATGAACTGCGTACCCCTATCTAAAATAATGGACAACGAGAAACTGTGTAACTTAACCAACTCTCTAATATAGAGCATCGTAGAGTCCTTTGCTAAATAGGAAAGATGGACCGGAAAGAAATAGGCAAACTTGGTCATCCTATCTACAATAACCCAAATCAAATCGTGCTGATGACGAGTACGAGACAAACTAATCACGAAGTCCATGTTCACTTCTTCCCACTTTCATGTGGGACTACTAAACTCCTGCATGGAACCACTAGGCTTTTGGTGCTCAATCTTCACCTGTTGAAAAGTAGAGAATTTAGCCACAAACTCTACAATGTCTCTCTTCATCCCACTCTACCAATAGACTTCCCACAAGTCGCGGTACATCTTAGTGGCCCCTGGATGAATAGAATAATATGCACCATGCCCTTCATCAAGAATCCACTATCTCCCGCTATCTACACATGGTATACATAGTCTACCCTAGCAACGCAACACACCATCTCCCCCTTGAGAGAAAACTTCTACCTTATGGTCTCTGACTGACTCTTTCAGCTTTACTAAATTAGGATCACTGTCCTACTTTTCTTTTACCTTTGAAACTAAAGAAGACTCTGAACTAGTCTGCACCCAAACACTACCCTCAGCTGAATCAACCAAACAGATACCTAGTCTGGCAAGATAATGAACTTCCTGAACTAACTTCTTCTTACCATCCTTAACGTGAGCAACACTACCCATGGAAAACATACTAAGGGTATCTTCTACTACATTGGCCTTGCCCGGAGATACAGAATAGTTATGTCATAGTCTTTCAACAACTCTAACCACCTCATATGACACAAGTCCAGGTCTTTCTGCTAAAACACATACTGCAGGCTTTTCTGATCTGTGGACACATCAACATGTACCCCATACAAATAGTGCCTCCAAATATTTAAGGCATAAACAACAGCTGCTAACTCAAGATCATGGGTACAGTAATTCTTTTCATGGGGCTTAAGTTGTCTAGAGGTCTAGGCCGCAACCTTACCCCTCTGCATCGACACACACCCATCTGGTACACACTTATCTGCCAACTCTAAAAGTATTATAGTACACAATAAACTCATCTAAACTATCTGGTAACATCAAAACTGGGGTCGTGGTGAGTCGAGTCTTCAACTCCTAAAAAATCTTCTCACAAGAATTTGACCAGTAAAACATAACTTTCTTCTGAGTCAATCTAGACATAGGGGACGTAATAGATGGAAACCCTTCAATAAACTGCCAATAATATTTAGCCAAACCCAAGAAACTCCTGAAATCTAATGGAGAGATGGGTCTAGCCCATTTTCTCACTACTTCGATCTTTTGAGGATCAACTCTAATGCCATCATCGAAAATAATATGGCTAAGAAAAGCTACTGATCTTAGCCAAAATTTGCATTTACTAAATTTAGCGAACAAATAATGGGCTCTGAGAGTTCGTAATACTATTTGAGATGGTCTACATAATCATTTTCATTGCAGGAGTAAACAAGAATGTCATCAATAAAGACTATAATGAATATGTCTAAATACTTTTTGAACACTCGGTTCATCAAGTACATAAATATTGCCGGAGAATTGGTTAGACCAAAGGACATAACTAGAAACTCAAAGTGACCATACCAGGTTCTGAAATCTATTTTTGAAATGTAACATTCTTTGACTCTAAGCTGATGATAGTTGAATCTGAGGTCTATCTTAGAGATGAAACTGGCACCCTAAAGTTGGTCGAACAAGTCATTGATTCTCTGAAGTGGGTATTTATTCTTGATGGAGACTTTGTTTAACTGACGGTAGCCTATACATATTCTAAGAGAACTGTCCTTATTTCATACGAATAGAACTGGTGTACCCCAAGGAGATATGTTAGGCCTGATGAAACCTTTGTATAAAAGGTATTTCAACTATTCTTTCAACTCTTTAAGTTCAGCTGGAGCCATTTTGTATGGAAGAACAGAGATGGGTTGAGTATTAGGAAGAAGGTCAATTCCGAAGTCAATTTTCCTTTCAAGAGGAACCCCGGGAGATATACGGGAAACACATCTGGAAATTCACTTGCGGCTGGAACTAACTCAAGACTAGGAGTTTTAGAACTAGATTCTTTAACTTACATGAGATAATAAATACATTCCTTGGATATCATTTTCTCTCTCTAAGGTATGAAACAAGTTGACCTTTAAGTGTTGTGGTACTACCCCTTCATTTAAGGACTGGTTTATTCGGGAACTGAAAATAGACAACTTTGTTTCTAAAATCAACTGAATCATAGCATGAATGGATCTAATCCATGCTGAGAATGATGTCAAAATCCATCATCTCTAGCTCTATCAGGTCTGTTGAAGTAACTTTCTAAAACCCTCTAACCGAAAAGTTTCTGTATACCCATCGGGCTATGATAGACTTACCTACTGGGATAGATACTGAGAAAGGCTCTGTTAGGATCTAACAAAGAATAAATATGTAAGTGAAAGACTCACAACGTACTAGTAAATATCTCAGGAGAAATCTCAAGATCCTATTGGGACTGAAGTGCATAGAGCCTGTTTGGGCGCTGCCCACTAGTAGCACTGGAGGTGGTAACCTACTGAGATGGACAGCTGGACTAAACTGGGGGATGGTTATACTAACTCTGCAAACCCACCTGAGGTCATTCTCTGATCCTATGGTTTAGCTTACCATACCCAAAACACACATCGTTGCCAGCCCTACAGACATCCTAATGGTTTTTACTATATTTTTGGTAAAGAGAATTTATTTGAGCACTGTTCACACTACCTTGAGATTTAGATCCTGGTGCCCTATCCTTATTATCATTCTTGAATTTGGGCATCGGCGCACTAGACGGAGACCGAGTTGGGATGGAATATTTTAGGAAGAACTAAAGATGTTTACCACCTTCTGACTTTGGCTGAGAGAATCTGAAGCTATATTTCTAGCCCTCTTGTTCTCTCTCTCTTTCTTCTTAGTCTTTTTTTTCTCAATTTTTTGAACATGGATCATCAATCTAGACAATTCTATCTCCTTAATCAGCATTGCGGTCTTATACTCTTTGACCACACTATTTTATACCCCAGACATGAACTTGCTCATCTTAGACCTACTATCAGCTACCACATGGGGGGCATCCCTAGCCAATTGAGTAAATTTAAGGGAATTCTCTTTCACACTCATGTTACCCTACTTTAGTTTTATGAACTCTAACACCTTAGCGTTTCTCAACTCCAATGGAAAGAACCTATCTAAGAAGGCAGTAGTAAACTCTTCCTATTCTATAGGCCCTGCATCTGTACCTCTATCTACCTTTCACTACTTAAACTATGTATGAGCTACATCTTATAGCTGATAGGTAGCTAAATCAACACTCTCACTAGCAGTTACCTCCATAATATTTATTAAATTTTGCACCATATCAAGGATTTATGTGGGTCCTCTGCAGACTTACCTTGAAAATAAAGGATGCTTCATTCGGGTGAAGTCCTGAATTCTAGCTACAATAGTAATGACCACTGGGTTGGCCTAAAAAGTAGTTGTTTAAATATTCTAAGATGCCATAGAATTGGCTAGAGTGCTGAAAGCTTCTCTAAATTCTGCATGAGAAATATGCTCGTTTAGGGGATCTTTCTGAACAGACGGAGGTGTTGGTTGGTTCTCATTTCTTCTTCCATTAGTCTTTGTGGGAGGCATGTTCTGTAAACGGAATGAAAAGTTGGATTAGATAGAGAGTTTAACTTGAGCTCATGCTCTCTCGCACAATATGAACACTAAAAGAAGGAAATTTTTTCTAAAAATGCCTCATAGCCTCATATCCATAAGTGTGGCGCGCTACACACCTATGAACAAGACTCTACTTGTCATGGATTAAAAAATCTCTAGGACACTTTAAAACCTTAGGCTCTGATATAAAGTTTGTAATACCCCGAGACTACACGCTAGGTATCACATGGTTCTTACGACCCCGTAGGACCATAAGCTAACCCATGACTGGTACCTACTGTGAGCACTAAATAATAATCATGAAACATATGCACAAGTAAAACCTAAAAATTTCCATAAGGTTCATAAAACTAAATCAATACTGCGTACATCTGTAGAATAACTTCTAACTAAAAGTTTCTGAAAGCCTCTAACATCTGAAATAAACGAGTTGAAGGGACAGGCCTCAACTAACTCCAACTACTATCTGATAGTAACTGAAAAACTGAAATACTATAAATAATAAAATAACGAAATAAGTGTTACGTCCTCGATAGATAAGGACTCACTACTATAGTTACGACTGATAGACTGATCTGACTAGGTACGGTCAGGAACCCGAGCGTCTGAGCCTATGATATAAGACATCATAGCACAAAGGAAGAGTATGCATTAGTACTTTGAATGTACTGGTATGCTAGGTGAGGTTAGGTTGATATGTATGGGTTTACATATATAAGAATAATAACTAAATATTATGAAATAATTGGGTGACAGAAATACAAGATTGGGACTACTGTAAGTATGAAACATGTAATACCAAGCATATATCGTCTGTCTGAGTTAGTCTGGAACTAAAGTACTCAATTTTTTATAACTGAATAACTGATAACTGTAAGTCATGAAAGTGTAGAACTAAACTGAATTTTGTACTGAATACTAAATACTGGATACTGATTACTAATTATTAAATACTGAAATTGTAACTGTGGAAGTTATCATCTAACGACATACCCCGATTATAGATTGATTTAGGGACCAACTTGTAACCCCAGTTGGAAGGGTGTTAGCACCATGCCACGGGTTACTAACATTAGCTGGTTCAACCCTAATCTGGAAGGAAGATTCATGAGATGAATATAGTTACATCAACCTTAGTGTGACAGAAAGATGATTTACCCTACACTGGCTACATAGTTCTGTAACTTAGGGACTGCTACTAAGGGGCAAACCCTCTGATGGCAAGAATACCCTCATCCATGGATTCGCTCGATGCTGAATCTTACTCCCAACTAAGTCGAAACTGAACTGATCACTAGACTGTACTAGACTTAACTGAACTCACACTGATTCTTTTGACTAGTAGAATACTGCTATTCGATATACTACAGAATCATTCTACTTTTACTGGAGACTAGATAAATAGCTAAATTTTGGGTATTCAATACCCCCAGTACTCGATACCATAGATAATGGAACCATATCTCAACTTTAAAATCATCACACATAGATTATCATGCAAAATTACTACACAGATATTTTTTCAAATACCTAGGATGCATAAATCTTGTACATGAGAATGAGCAATATATGAAAGTCATGACTACCATAATCAACATCACAATTCAAGGATTTAACAAGAGGGTTACATAAATCAACACACATTCTAGTTCCTTTGCATGAAACTCAAAATATTCTTGACTTGAAACCCACACAACACATACATGAACATAATTTCATTCAAGAATATAAATCATAATCTAAATTTAAAAAAAAAAAAGATTCTTGAACTCTAAGGGTGGAAGGAACCCAAGGATGAACACCTAACATACCTTGATTATTGAATTTGTGAGAATTGTTGGTGATTTCTTAGAACTTGATCTTAGACTTGATGAACTAGGGTTTTGCTCTTGAGAGAATTTATCAAATAATGAGTGAATTTTTCCCTTTAAGAGGCTTAATTTAGTGTTATGGTGGGTTAATATGGGTGGAAAATGACTCTGTTGTCCCCACAAACCCTTAATTTAGTATGCAAAAAGTGCCCAGTGACACGATAGGCGACGTGTTGCGTCGATGGTAACGACTCAATTACCGACGTACCATATCGATGGTGACAATGCATAGCCAATGCGACACGTCCTGATTGTATTGGATTTCTATTTTGGTCATCCAAACGTGTCTCAAACGATGTCTGAAAATTTCAAAACTTACCCGAGATGACCTATAGATAATCCTGATCATGATTCAATATAAAAATCGGCAATCTAAAATTAAAAAGATTGAAAATAAAACTATTAAAATATCGAGGTCAAAAATAAGACTAAGTGTCAACACTTAGCTTAAATTTTCTAAGTTTGGGACCTCTTTTGACATGCTATATAGAGCTGAAATGGACTAGGATTTTACGGGGTCTTACAAGTATGAGAGAGCAGTTTGTCTGATATTTCTCTACTTTGTAAAGACTATTTTGATTATGAAATAAAAATCTATTGTTGACCAAAAAAAGTTTTGGATGTTTGATTTATTCAGATCAGCATTAAATTTAATTTTGTAAATATTTGTGTTTCTATTTTTATATGAGGGGTTAGCCTACGTGTCGTGGAGGAGATTATGATATCTATCATCCTGACTAAACTTTTTTGGGTCCTCCACCCTCTTTTCAATTATTATTTTTAAAATTTCATGTTATATATCAAAGGAACCATTTGATGAGATGACATTACAAAACTCAACAAACTACTACCAAACAATTTCATTCTTGAATCATGGTGGACTTTTTGGCTTGTTGCCTTTGTTGCTTAAATTTAGCGTATATTTAGTTAACTAATTAAAAACAATTTATAATTACTACATGATAAAATATATTTATGTGTTAAAATTAATTTTATAAATAAATTATTTTGAGTTACAAAATGAGTATTGAAATCGATAGTAAACAGGTAGTATATTTTGTAAATTAGTGTTGGATTCGAAATAGTTCAAATTTTATTTCACCAATCTAACTTATACTTACTATTTCTTAATATGGTAAGAAATATCTATAAATGTATAGAATTTATTATGTTCATGCTATAAATAAGATTGGGGTCTTACCGAATGTTTCACTTAGCAATAAGATTTTAAAAAGAGCCTTTGTTGAAGATTTCATCCTTTGATATTTTTTGTTTCAAGGTTTAAGAATTAGATTGCTTTATTTTTCTTAATTTATTATTCTATTTATTTTAATTATCTAAGCACTTTAGTGTATGCATGAATTTAGGTCTCAAAATAGATAACCTCCAGAAAATCAAAATGAGGGGGCTCCACAAACTTTTGTTTATCACAACTTCATGCAACTCAGGTACTTCTTTTAGATTTAATAAATAAATTAGTGTTTTTAACTCTTATTAGTCTTAGATTATTTTGAATAATTTTGGTTAAAAAAATTTGTGACGAAATACATCTTTTTTATATTCAAATCTTATAATTAGTATCCTAAGATTGTGGTATAATTAATCTTGTAGATGCTTATATCAGGATAAAAAAATTCAACCAAATTAGATGAGGAAAAAATACTTTCAAATTTTATTCTAAAATTTGAAGATCTTATCAAATAATAATATAATTCAACGAGACTTCTCATGCTTTATGGTCCTAAACAGTGGTTTTATCCTGCAAAACAAATAGAAAGAAAACCTCATGAATCATTAATACACTATTTTATTTGTTTGATCCACACAATGGCACAATATCCTGTCGACTCTAGTATTTAACATAACTTATCTTGAATTAAAATAAAATTTGACGAAAAAACATTGAGTGAGTTAGTCCCTAATGAACATCCTAAAGCGATGTTGTTTGGAAAAAATTAGTATTGCTTTGTATCATGTTAGATTTAATTTGAGGAAAATAACCTCCGCCTAAAATCTGGTATTAAGTCATTCCAAGTTGATAGTTAGTTTTTTCCTTATAAATATTTTTTTTAAGTTATGCAAAAAAAAAATTATATTTTTTTATACGGGGTAGAATATAGAATAAAAATAAAAATATAGATACATGAACTAAATCTAAAATGATAGAGTTAACACTCATAATAGTAGTGATTCCTTTACATTCTATTTAAAACACAAAAAAAGTTTTAAATCATATATTGAAGATTTTAGATCATAAATTGTATACTAGTTTGTAATGTATCAATCATCCAATAGAAGCAATTTCTATATTACTAAAACTTATATCACGCATTAGTATTCTCTGCATTACTAGTTTTAATATTGTTATCCCTCAAAATTATCAACCTATATCTCTTAAATAAATCCCTACATTACAAAGTGTTTAGACAACAAATTGATCTAACTGTTGTTATAAATGAAAACAAATCAAAATAAATATTGTAGTTCATGGTTTACTAACATATTTTCCCTTTTTTCTTTCTTTTTTAATAGCAACCAACAAGTGCATGGATATCATCACCAATATATGCAAGACTCATCAGGTTCATTTTTGTGGAATCAATGTGACATGTATTCTGCACCAAGGTATTAAATACTCTCTCTCTCTTTGCCTCTCACTAACATATATGATATTCTTAGAATACCTAAATCCATTTCTTTTGTCAGGCCTGTGTTTAATCATATTGTTCCTGAACTCTCATTTGGTGTCGGCTGAAATTTAACTCCATATGTATTTTCTTTTGTCAGTCCTGTGTTTAATCCTGCTTCTGAACTCTCACTTGGTGTCGGCCAAATTTAACTCCAGAAATATCTAATAGGGGTGTCATCCCTTCAAGAGGATATCGGGGAGTGAGGGTACGTTGGTGAATTTTTCCTTTCATTACTTTGTTCATCCCAAACACTATTTTCTTACAATTACTTTAAAAGTATTTCACACTTTTTAAAATAACTAACTTTCAAGTTTTTATATTATCGTTAACAAGAAGCATTTATAGACTATATCCAGACAAATATTAGAATAACGGCATGTTTTAGAAGTTTAATCATACAAATGTAATGACACATTTAAAAAAATAAATAAATATCAGTTTTTTCTCAAACCTAGTAAGAAATCTAATCATACCTAAAATTGAGACAACGAGATGATAAAATGGTTATTAGTATTATTAAGGCATCTTATCTTATTATGTTAAATAAGTGAAGGAAAGACACACACCAGGAAGAATTCCAAGACTATTTCGTGGATCCTCTTTGAGATCAGGAGTATGTCTTATTCCTAGTTTATAATTCATAATTTAATAAATTAAGTAATCCGAGAAATTTTCAATGCCAAAACAACTGTCTTTCAATATATAAAGTTTGTGTCACACATTTATATTACTTTTTATTCTTTTGTTGAATGGATGCAGAGAGAAAAAGTTAAGAGAGAATACACAGAAATAAATCATCAATATCCAATTGCTCCACAGAATCCATTGGATCCACAGAGAAAGTAAGCATATGCGCTATGTGTGTTATTACTTACTTATTACTCTATCTCAAAAATAATAGCATATTATTAAATTTAAAATAACATAACTTTTAAACTCTCACTTTATCATTAATAACATATTTTTATAGCCAGTAAATTATATATTTTAAAATGTTATTTCTTTCTCAAATATATATACACACACAAAGTACGCACGATAGCCCTTAAAGTATTGGTTCACCTGAATCAAATGACTTTTCTTTCAAATTTGGTATATATTAAAAAATCTACACAAGAAATTATATATAATTAATTGTGAGCACAATTATTATTGTACCTTAGTTTGAAATTACTATTGAGATTAACAGCATATAAATTTCAATATAGGATCCTCCTCTAATACAATGCAACATAAACTATAATGGATGGAGCAATAACTTAAATAAAAAATAATTAAATCGAATACTTATTGTGAAGACATTCAAAATTACTTCTGCAGATCAATTCATAATAGTCTATATGATCCAAGAAATGTGGAGAATGATCAACCGGTGGGTCCTTTTATACGCCTCATATAGTCGAATTCAAATTTTGGTACTCAATTGTTTATATATATTT
>JAPEIP010000007.1:12511603-12556518 GCA_026120095.1 Capsicum chinense
CCAGACTCTACATAGTGCTTACGACCCTGAAGGATCACAAGCTAACCCATGAATAGTACCTGCTGTGAACACTGAATAATAATACTGCGGAGATTAGCTGTAAATGCCATAAGGTTCACGCAATCTGAAATCAAATATTGAATACTAATAAAATACTAAAAACAATATCTAAAAAACTTAACACTATCTTAACTAGTCTAGTCTGAAAAAGTCTCTAACTAAACTGTCTGAATAGGGAGTTGATGGTACAAGCCTCCAACTAACTCCAACTAATAAAATACAGAATCTACTGTAATACTGAAATAAAAAAATATCCTCGATAGATGAGGCCTCACTACTGATCTTCTACTGTGATTGAATCTGGCTAAGCGCGGTCAGGAACCTAATCATTTGTAACTATGTTATGAGACATCATACCGCAAAAAAAGAGTGTAAGATCAGTACGTGGAATGTACTGGTATGCTAGATGAGGTAAGTTCTGATAACTAGTAACTCATATCTAAGACTACTGATAACTGGTCGACTGATACTAACAGTCCTAATTCTATACAACTGAACTGAGATCTGTACCAAACACTAAAATAGAAACTATGGGAGGTAATCATCTAACCGACATATCCCCCTCTGAATAGATTGGGGTCTAACCTGTAATCCAAGTTGGAAGGGTTTTAGTATCACGCCACGGGTACAGACACTAGCTGTGTGGAACCACTAAAAAGTCATCCCAAAGGATGAAGGGTCACCCTCTATTGGCAGGTTCCCTGACGAGAACGGTATTACCCTCAACTGGCAGGTAAACACCTTATCAACCCTCAAATGGAAGGTTGATATCTCAACCTATGATGGCTATGTAGTTCTAGAACACAAGGATTGCT
Source organism: Capsicum chinense (assembly GCA_026120095.1). Lineage (NCBI taxonomy): Eukaryota > Viridiplantae > Streptophyta > Magnoliopsida > Solanales > Solanaceae > Capsicum > Capsicum chinense. The sequence goes on from JAPEIP010000007.1 coordinate 12,512,479, forward strand.
AATAAGGATCACACCCTCTACTGATAGGTGAGCCCCCATCCTTGGGTTCGCTTGGTGCTAAATCCTACTCCCAACTCAATGACACTGATTATTAAACTAACTAAACTGGACTGAGTTTCACTGAGTTTTGTAGCTGACAGAGTATTACTATTGACCTTATCGTGACTATTCTGCAGTTACTGTGATCTAGGTAAACAGCTAGATTTTTTCGGTAATGAATACCCCCAGGATTCGATAGCATAAATAGTAAAATATAGCACAATCTTGAAATCATAATAGCTAGTCACTTTGTCACAATTTATTCATTGAGGGATTTCATCAAACACTTACATGGCATGAACTTGTATAAAAATGGAACACACATTAACATGACATAGTTGAACTATTCAACTCATGTAGGCATTCTAACAAACACTTGGAGAGAATGATTCTTTCATATAATAATAATAAACATATATAAGTTTCAAGGCTACTATATTCAACTTGTAAATGCAAGGTTTGAACACAAAAAGTATCACATTCATCACACATGCTAACTTAAATTCATGAAACTTGTAATTAATCACTGATTGAAACCCAAACAAATATCATGAACATGATTACAATCTAATTCAAATATGTAGATCATCAAATCTAAATCTTGTATTTTTTAAAAGGGACTCTTGTGCTTCATAGATGGTAAGGATCAATGGACGAACATCTAACATGCCTGGAAAGATGAGTTCTTGAAGTCTCTTGGTGAAATTCTTGAGAATTGCTCTTGGTTCTTGAAGGCTAGGGTTTTGTTAATTTAGAGAATGCTCTTGATTTTGGAGAAAAATTGAATAAAATAGAGACTAATTAGGTTATTAGGGATCAAATCTCGTATTTGGGATGATTAGGGTCACGGAAAAACACCCAAATACCCCTACAAAGAAATAAACTTTTGTCACTGAAAGTCTCAATTTTGTCCATCATCGCAATTCGATGGCATCGTGGTGAGCCACTAGATTTCGTCAGCTAGTGTAGTCAAAGTACGAGTGCAAAATTGTACATTGGCACGATGCGAGGTATCGTGAGTCTCACTAGAAAGTGACAATTGCGAAATGGCACTCCGACGCAATGCACCATTATCGTGTTGACATACTAGAAAAAGATAATTGGGAACTAGGACTTCTCTGTGACGTGCTGGAATCATGAAGTTTCACTAGAAACTGACAATTGCCATTTGTCCTGTCACCATGATGCGGTGCTGCTTAGTTTTGCACACTTTTTTACTAAAAGAGCCATAACTTCTTATCCAAATATCGAATTTGGGAGAATTTTATATCGCTGGAATGCTGACTGAATTTTCTACATAATGATGGGTCTTAAGCTAGAAAATTCTATGTGTATTGAAAATTTTATATAGGAATTCTCATGTAAAGAGATCTAAACTGAGCTAAGGAAATACGGGGTATTATAATATCTCCACCTTGGGAACATTCGTCCTTGAATGAGACTAATTAAGCTGAGAAATGCTGATAGACTAAGTTTACATACTGAACATGCATAACTGAAGCATGAAATACATAACTGAACTAATTCATAAGTGTATGACTGTCATGAAGACGATATGCAATGGTAATTGATACCAAGTTTGTAATTGTAACTAAGCATGGAACTGAGTAAATCTAAGGAAAATTGTTACCTCAAGCTGAGTCTGAGTTTGCAGAGAAGAGGTGAGGATACTTGGTCCACATATCTGCTTCTGCTTCCCAAGTAGCTCCCTCAATGGATTGATTCTTCCAAAGAACTTTGACCAAGGGAACTTTTTTATTCCTTAGTCTACAAATCTAATGATCGAGGATTTAGAATGAGACCTCTTTAAAAGAAAGATCATTCTTAATATCTTCAACCTCTAAGGGGACTACAACTGATGGGTCACCAATGCATTTATTTAGCAAGGAGACATAGAATACAGGGTGCACTGAAGCTAGGTTTGAAGGTAAATCAAGCTCATAAGCTACCTTTTCAAAACGGCTGAGAATTCTGTAAGGACCGACGTATCGGGGACTGAGTTTCCCCTTCTTGTTGAATCTCTTCACTCCCTTCATGGGAGAGATTTTCAAGTACATAAATCGCTAATCTCAAACTCGAGATCCTTTCTCCTCATATCTTCATACAATTTCTATCAGCTCTGGGATACCCTAAGCCTTTATCTGATCAATTGAACCTTCTCTAAGGCATCAAACACCAATTCAGGCCGTACTACTATGGCCTAACCTATCTCGAACCAACCAATTAAAGTTCTACATCTCCTACCATAAAGAGCCTCAAACGAAGCCATCTTGATACTAGAATGATAATTGTTATTGTATGTAAACTCAATCAAAGGCAAATATCATTCTAACTACCTTTAAAATCAACAACGCAAGCCCTTAACAAATCTTCTAGAGTTTTAATGGTCCTTTCTACTTGACCATTTATTTTAGGGTGAAAAGTTGTACTGAGGTAAACTTGGGTACCAAGACCTTTTTGGAAGGCTTTCCAAAACTGGGAGGTAAACTAGGTACCTCTATCAGAAATAATGGATACTGGGACTCTGTGTAACCTAACTCTGTGTAACCTAACCAACTCTCTAATATAGAGTTTGGGATAGTCCTTGGCTGAATAAGAAGTATGAACTGGCAAGAAATGGGATAATTTGGTCATCTTGCCTATAATGACCTAAGTAAAATCATATTGACCATGAGTACAAGGAAAACCCGTCACAGAGTCCATATTCACATCCTCCCACTTCCAAGTGGGAATAATAAACTAATTCATGGACCCAATAGGCTTCTGGTGCTCAATCTTAACCTATTGACACATAGAACACTTAGTCACAAATTCTGCAATATCCTTCTTTATCCCACTCCATCTATAGATCTCTCGTAAGTCACGGTATATCTTAGTAGCCCCTGGATGAATTCAGTAACACGCATCATGTAGTTTTGAAAGAATTCATTGCCTCAAGTCATCCACTCCTGGCATACATAGCCATCCCTAGCAGCACAACATACCATCTCACCCGTGGGAGAAAACTTCTATTTTCTGATCTCTGACTGACTCTTTCAACTTAACTAAGCTTGAATCTCAGTCCTACTTTTCCTTTACTTCAGAAACCAGAGATGATTCTGAACTACTTGCACCCACACACTACCCTCTACTGAATTGACTAAACAAACCCTTAGTCGGGAAAGCTGATGAACTTCCTGAACTAACTTTTTCTTACCATTCTCACATGAGCAACGCTACCCATAGATAACCTACTAAGAGCATCTGCCACTACAGTGGCCTTTCCTAGATGATACAAAACACTCATATCATAATCTTTCAACAACTTTAACCACCTCCTCTGACAAAAATTCTAATCTTTCTTGGAGAACACATACTGCAAGATTTTGTGATCTACGAACATATTTACATGCACCCCATACAAATAATGCATCCAAATCTTTAAGGCAAATACTACAGATGCTAACTCAAAATCATGGGTTCGGTAATTCATTTCATGAGGCTTAATTTGTCTAGAGGCATAGGCTATGACCTTACCTCTCTATATTAGAACACAACCCAAAACTACTATTGATGCATCACAGTACACAACGAACCCATCTGAACTATCTGGTAACGTCAAAACTAGGGTTGTAGTGAGTCAAGTCTTCAACTCCTGAAAACTCTTCTCACAAGAATTTGACCATTGAAACTTGACTTTTTTCTGCGTCAATCTGTACATGGGAAATGCAATAGATGAAAACCCTTCAAAAAACCAACAATAATAACTAGCTAAACCCAAGAGACTCCTGATATCTGATGGAGAAATAGGTCTAGGCTAGTTTCTCACCACTTTGGTCTTTTGAGGATCAACTCTAATGTCATCATCAAAAATAATATGAGCAAGAAACTCTACTGACCTTAGCCAAAATTTGCACTTACTTAATTTGGCGAACAGCTGATAGGCTCTGAGAGTCTGTAATACTATTCTGAGATAGTCTGCTTGATCATTTTCACTGGGGGAGTAGACAAGAATATCATTGATGAAGACTATGACAAACATGTCCAAATACTGCTTGAACAGGCGGTTCATTAATTCTATGAAAGCTGTTGGGGCATTTGTAAGACCAAATTACATAACTAGGAATTTGAAGTGACCATATCGGGTTTGGAAAGCTGTTTTTGGAATTTCACATTCTTAGACTCTGAGCTGATGATAGTATGATCTGAGGTCTATCTTAGAAAAGTAATTGGAACCCTAAAGTTGGTTTAATAAGTCATCAATTCTAGGAAGTAGGTATTGTTCTTGACTGTGACTTTGCTAAACTGACGGTAGTCTATACATATTCTGAGTGAACCATTTTTCTTATGCATGAATAAGACTGGTTCACCCCAAGGGGAAATACTGGGTCTGATAAATCACTTATCTAGGAGATTTTTCAACTCTTTAAGTTCAGCTGGAGCCATTCTATATGGCGAAATAGAAATAGGCTTAGTATCTGAAAAAAGGCTTATTTCAAAGTCATTTTGTCTTTTGGGAGGAACTCTAGGAAGATCTTTGGGAAACATATCTAAGAATTCATTTACTACTGGAACTGACTCAAGGATAAGGGTCTCTGAACTAGGGTCTTTGACTTGCACAAGATGATAGACACATCCCTTGGATATTATTTTTATCGCTCTAAGGTATGAAATCAATTGACCCTTAAGTGTTGTTGTACTACCCCTCCATTCAAGGAATGTTACATTTGGAAATTGAAAATGAACAACTCTGTTTCTACAGTCAACTGAGGCATAGCAGGAATGGAGTCAATCTATGTCGAGAATAATATTGAAATCCGTCATCTCTAACTCTACTAAGTTTACTAAGGTGAATTTCAGAGATATCATAATCGGATAGTTCCTATATACCCGCCAGGCTATGATAAACTGACCCACTAGGGTAGAAACTGAGAAAGGTTCTATTAAGATTTCTAGTCTAACCTTGAAGTTGACTGCTATGTAAGGAGTTACAAAGGATAAAGAAGCTCCTGTATCTAATAAGGCATAAATATGTAAATGAAAGATCTTTAACTTACCAGTGACCATGTCAGGAGAAATTTCCTAATCTTGTCTGGGCTGAAATGCATAAAGCCTATTTGGACATTGCCCACTGGTGGCACTGGAAGTGGCACCCTACTAATTCGGGCAATCAAACTGAGCTGGGGGTGATTGTACTAACCTTGTGAACCTAAATGGGGATAAATCTAATTCTATGGTCTGGCTTAACATACCCAAAACATACATCACTGCTAGCTCTACAGATGCTGAGATGGTTTCTGCCACATTTCTGGCAAAGAGGATTTATTTGAGCACTACTGACACTACCCTCAGATTTAGATCATGGCCCTATCTTTGTTACCATTTTTAAACTTAGGCGTTGGAGCACTGGCTAAGGATAGAGTTGGAATTGAAGACTTTAGACGAAACTGGGAACGGTTGCCGCCCTCTGACTTAGGCTAAGTTAAATTAAAACTACTCATTCTAGCTCTCTTATTTTCCCTCTCTCTTTCTCCTTATTCCTAGCCTCTACTATTTGTTGAGTATGGACCATTAGCCTGGATATGGCTATTGTAATACCCCAAACTTTTTTTAAGTCAAATCTAGTCTCTAGAAGAGCAAATGATGACTTTCGAAATGATTAATGTTTAAATCAGATAGAATTTCCCCAATTTTGACTTTTTATCATGTGGGAAATTAAATTAGCTTTCCAACGATACTAATCTCTTCAAAATCCGGTATCAGAGTAAAAAAGTTATGGACATTTTACAGAGAACTGTCGGAACTGCCCAGAAGTGATGGTCAGGCCGACGGACCATCGAGCTAGCGATGGACCATCGCTCAAGCTATCATGACTAAGGCAGTAAACCCGACTTCTGGTCAAGTGCAATGTCTAGGACCGATGGACCATCAAGATACCAACAGACCATCGTACAAACCATCATAGACAAGGCAAAAAGTTCAGGTTCTGGCCAAATATGACCGTCAGGACTAACGGACCGTTGAGCCAGCGACGGACCATCATCCAAACCATCGCCATTTTTTATCAGCAATTTTAAGCCATTTTTAAAAGGGTATTTGGGTCTTTTTCACCCGTTTTAACCCCTACTTATACTCGACTAGAGCTCATAACTTCATTATTCATCTATAACACCAAATTAGGATTTCTCTCAAGGATCAATCCCTAAGAAAAAAAATCCTAGGTGTTTAATTCCAAGTCAATAATTTAAGCTTTCCTCCACCAATCTTCAAGAAATCATCCACCCAAGTATGTCAAGTGTAGATTCATCGGTTTCTTTTACCCACGAAGCTTAAAAAACCTTATTTGAAATATAAACTTTGGATTCCATAGTATGAATTGAATTATATCCATATTTATATTGTTGTTTGATTTCCAAGTTGAAGTCTTTAATGACTATCATAAAAATATGTTAGTATGTGGTTGAAATTCTTGCATTGGAAGTGTAAAATGTTGCCATGAAGTATTATTTCAATATTCATGACTAAGCCTAAAGATATGCATGCAAGGTGTTTGATAAAATGCCTAAGATAATAGGAATTATTCCTTATGACTCATTTGTGACCAAAATTGATGAATCCATATTTCTCCCTTATGTTTGATATGACTCCTACGTTATTATTATGCTTTGTAATGGATTGACGTAATGCTCATGAGATTAGTCTTATGAAATTATGATATGTTTACATGCATTCCTATTCATGTGAAAGCTTATAGCATGTGAATACTTATGAAAATCCCCAATGATTGTACTATGAATTGTTGACTATGGTCATGTGTCAAGATGTATCATGTCTTGTCAGTTTTATGCTATCGATTCCTGGGGATACTTTTACACGACAATTTAGCTATATGTCTATAGCCAGTGTCATGTTTTCCAGATACTCTCAGTCAATCCATGATTCATAGAACTTAGTCAGTCATGTGACTCAGGAAAACTTAGTAAACTCAGTAATCTCATAAATCTCAGAAATTTAATATCTCAGTAGTATTCTATCAGTCAACGGAACTTAATGAATGTAGTCTAGTTCAGTTTAGTTAATTATGTTCAGTGTCTATTCAGATAGGAGTAGGATCAGCACCGAGTGAGCCCATAGATGGGAACTCACCGATTATTAGAGTGTGTAATTCTTAGAAGCAATCCTTGCACTGTAAAAAAAAGTAGCTAGCATAGGTTGAGACATCAAACCTGCTACTTAAGGGTAGATGAGGTGGCTTAACCTATTTTATAAGGGTCCTACCATTCTCCTGAGAGTACCTATTAAATAAGGGATTACCCACAGCTTGTCCTTACTAGTGGTACGGTATTGACACCTTTCTAATTAGGGTTATAGATTGGACCCCAACTCAATTATATTATCTTACTTGGGGCATGTCGATTAGATAACTACTTTCCACAGTCTCAGTAATAGAACTCAGATAGTTCTACTAAATTTAGGATTGTAAGATACAGTCACTCAACTCAGTACGAAACTCAGCTAGTTCCATCAGAACCTAGACTGTCAGACACAGTTGCTTAGTATCAGTTATATCAGTTATCAGAAATCTATGTTATCAGTATTTAGACTCAATAATCGGTGTTGTCACAATCTCAGTTACAGTTATGTATTCATACATGTATTCTCACATACATGTTACTCAGTCAGTCAGTATTGTTCATATATATGAACCCTTGCATCCAGCCTACCTCACTTGTATATTAGTACATTCAATCATACTGACACATTTGCACTATGGTGTTTTATACCATAGGTTTATAAGCACGAGCTCCAGAGCATCAATAGAATTCCAGTTTCAGCAGTTAAACTAGCAGTGAGTCCTCATCATTCGAGGAAGTTATTATTTGATTATTTTATTCTTTCAGTACTTGGTTTATTTTAGTAGTTGGAGTTAGTTGGGGACATGTCCTATAAACTCCTTATTTAGTCAGTTTTAGAGGCTTCCAGACTATAGCATGTTCAAAAAATTATTTCAGTCATTTTGGTATTGATATACCATATCTCTAGATGTTATGTTTTATCATATTTTTTGAACCTTATGGCCTTTCAGCCTTTTATTATGCATTTATATAGTATGTTATGCAGTGGTTAATTACAGATATCAGTCATGGGTTGTGGTCCTTCAGGGTCATGAGCATCGTGTAGCATTCTGGGTACCAGATTTTGGGTGTTACAATCTTGGTATTAGAGCCTAAAGTTCAATATTATCCTAGGAAGTCTGAATGCCGCATGTAGTAGAGTCTTGTGCATGGGTGTGTTATGCATCACATTTATGTACAGGAGGCAATAAGATGTTTTAGGAACAGTTTCCCTTCTTTCAGTATTTATGTCATGCCAGTGCGCATAAGGTCAGATTTAACTCTCAATCTAAATTTATTTCTCCCTTTTTTCTACAGAATATGCCTCCCAAAAGAAGAAATAGAAATCAGTCAGCCCCTCAGTCTATCCAAACAGATCCCTTGGACGAACATATTTCTCATATAATTTTCAAAGCTATATTCACTACTCTTGCTAATTTAGTTGCTTCCCAGAATGAATGACTAGTTGTCATTCCAGCCAACCCAGTGGATAATTTAGCTGAAACCAGGATTCGGGACTTTACCCGATTGAATCCTCCATCCTTTTTTAGGTCTAAGTTAGACGTGGACCCTCAGGAATTCCTTGATCAGGTTCAGAAGGTTACAGATATCATGGGGGTGTCAGTCATTAAGAGTGCTAAGCTAGTTGTATATCAGTTGCAGGATGTGGCTTATACTATAACACATAGTTCAAATAGTGGAAAATTGAGAGGGGTGTAGATGTAGGACCCATAGAGAGGGAGGAGTTTTCCACTGCTTTTATTGATAGATTCTTTCCCCTAGAGCTGAGGATAGCTAAGGTGTTAGAGTTTATCAACTTCATGCAGGGAAACATGATAGTGAAAGAGTATTCTCTCAAGTTTACTCAATTAGCTAGATATGTTCCTCATGTAGTGGCATACAGCAGGGCTAAGATGAGTAATTTTGTTTTTGGGTGAATAATAGTATGGTCAATGAGTGTAGATCCCCAATCCTGATTAGTGAGATGGACATAGCTAGGCTTATGATCCATACTCAATAGATAGAAGAGTAGAAGATTAAGATATGACAGAAGCAGAATAAGAGAGCAAGGATAGGTATTTTCAACTTTGCACAGCCTAAGTCAGAGGGTGGAAGTCATTATCAATTCCACCCAAAGTCATCCGTTCCAGCTCCTTTCTCAGCCAGTGCTCTAGTTTCGAAATTCAGAGACGACAATAGAGGTAGGGTGCTAAGATCTAAGTCTCAAGGCAGTGTTAGCAGTACCTAAACCTTTTCTCTTTTTCAGATGTATGGAAAGCACCATCAGGGTACTTGTAGAGCTGGCAGTGATGTTTGCTTCGGATGTGGCAAGCCAGGCCACAGAGTCAGAGATTATCCCCAGCTAGGTCCTTAGGGTCAGTATAATCGCCCTCCAACTCATTTCGGTCACCTGAATCAGCAGGGTACCTCTTCCAGTGCTACCAGTGGGCAATGCCTAAACAGACTCTATGCTCTTCTATCCCGACAAGATCAAAAAAATTTTCCTAATGTGGTTACTGGTACGTTACAAATCTTTTATGTACATGTTTATGGCTTTCTAGATCCAGGAGCTTCTTTGTCTTTTGTTACTTCCTATATAGCAATTGATTTTGGAGTCAGTACTAAAATTCTAGTAGAGGCCTTCTCAGTCTCTACCCCAGTGGGTAAAACTATCATAACCTGATAGGTATACAGGAACTGTCCAATTATTATATCTTAGAAAGTCACTTTAGCTGACTTAGTTGAATTAGAGATGACTGATTTTGATGTCAACTCAGCATGGATTGGCTTCATTCCTGCTATGCCATATTCGACTACAAAAATAAAGTTGTCCAATTTCAGTTTCCAAATAAACCTATCCTAGAGTGAAAGGATAGTACTTCAGTTTTTAGAGGTCAGCTTATTTCCTACCTTTGGGCACGAAAAATGATATCTAAGGGATATGTCTATCATCTTGTTCAAGTTAAGAACTCTAGTTCTCAAACTCCCATTCTCAAATTAGTCCCAGTAGTGAATGAATATTCAGATATCTTTCCCAAAGATCTTTTAGGAATTCCTCCCAAAAGAGAAATAGACTTTGGCATTGATCTTCTTCCAGATACTCAGCCCATATCTATTCTGCCATACAGAATGGCACTAGCAGAACTCAAAGAATTGAAATATCAGTTGAAGGATCTCCTAGATAAGGGTTTCATCATACCCAGTGTGTCCCCGTGAGGCGCACCAGTCTTATTTGTGTGCAAGAAAGACAGTTCTCTCAGAATGTGTATAGACTACCATCAGCTCAATAAAGTCACCATTAAGAAAAAGTATCCACTTCCCAAAATTGATGAATTGTTCGATTAACTTCAGGGGCCAGCTATTTTTCTAAGATAGACCTCAGATCAAGTTATCATCAGCTCAGGGTCAGAGAATGTGACATTCCAAAAATAGCTTTCCAAACTCGGTATGGTCACTTCGAATTCTTAGTCATGTCCATTGGTCTTACCAATGCCCCAGCAGCTTTCATGGACTTGATGAACTTTGTGTTCAAGCAATACTTGGAGACGTTTGTCATAGTCATTATAGATGACATTCTTATCTATTCCCGCAATGAGCATGACTTGCAGACCATCTCAGAATAGTATTGCAGACTCTCATAAATCATCATTTATTCACCAAATTCAGTAAATGTGAGTTTTGGCTAAGGTCAGTAGTATTCCTTGGTCATATCATTTCCGGTGATGGCATTAGAGTTGATCCTCAAAAGACCAAAGTGGTAAAAAACTAGCCTCGCCCTTTCTCTCCATCAGATATCAAGAGTTTCTTGCGTTTGGCTAGCTATTACCGCCGGTTTGTTGAAGGATTTTTATCTATTGCATCCCCTATATCCTAATTGACTTAGAAGAAGGTTCAGTTCAATGGTCTGATTCATGCGAAAAGGGTTTTCAGGAGTTGAAGACTGGACTCACCTCAGCTCTAATTTTGACTCTTCTAGATGGTTCAGATAGATTCGTAGTGTACTGTGATGCATCCAGAGTAGGTTTGGGTTATATCCTCATATAGCATGGTAAGGTCATAGCCTACACCTCCAGACAGCTTAAACCCCATAACAAGAATTATTCAACTCATGATCTTGAGTTAGCAGCTGTAGTTTTTGCCTTAAAGATTTAGAGGCATTACTTATACAGTGTTCATGTAGACGTGTTCACAGATCATAAGAGCCTTCAATATCTCTTTTCTCAGAAAGATCTTAACCTCTATCAGAGAAGGTGGTTAGACCTCTTGAAATATTATGACATGAGTGTCCTTTTGTAACGCCTCAAATCTGGTACCCGAAATGCAACACAGTACTTATAATCTCGAAGGACCTCAAGCTAACCCATGACTGATATCTATAACTGAGCCCTGAATAATAATGGTAATAACATAAATGCCAAAACATGAACTGAAAGTACATAAGGTTTAATACTGATACATAACTGAAAATATAGTATAATAATACCAAAATAACAGAAATAACTATATGAACATACTGTAGTCTTAAAGCCTCTAAAACTGAACTGTCTAAATAAAAATTTGATGGGACAATCCCCTAACTAACCCTATCTGCTAAAATAAACTAAGTACTGAAAGAATGAAATAATCAAATAATAACATCCTCGAATAATGACACTACTGACTCTAACTGTTGAAACTGGAATACTACTGATACTCTGGAATGCGTACTTCTAAACCTATGGTATAAAACACCATAGTGCAAATGCATTAGTACAATTGAATGTACTGGAATGCAATTTAGGTAGGTTGAATGAAATGGTTCATATGCATGAACAAAAATAACAGACTGAATAACATGAACATGAGAATACATACATGAATACATAATTGTATCTGAGATCGTGATAATACTGACTCATGAATTCTGATAATATGGATTTACAAATATTTGGGTACTAATACTAGGATACTAAAAGACTAATTCTATTGAGTACTGAGGAACTGATGTCATATTACTGATAAAGGAATGTCAGTTTCTAACAATTCTAATTAGAAGAACTGGTCTGATTGACTGTATCTGACAGTCCTAAAATCTGAATACTGGTAACGTGAATTTTGTATAATTAATATAATATTAATTGGGTGACTGTGTCTGACAAAACTAGATGAGTTTCGTACTGAGCTGAGCGATTATATCTGACAATCCAGAAACTGTAGAATTGAACTAAGTTCTATTACTGAGACTTGATCCAAAACTGAGACTGTGGGAGGTAATCATCTAACCGACATACCCCGAAAGTGAACTAGTGGGGTCCAACCTGTAACCCCAGCTGGAAAGGTGTCAGTACCATGCTACGGGTAAAGATAAACTGTGAGTGAACCCTCTCTGACAGGGTGCTCTTCCATCAACCACTTTTAGTTAGAAAAAACTCAAATGAGGTGTACAATCCCTAAACTTATAGGGTACATATCAACCTACACTGGCTACGTAGTTCTGGAACACAAGGATTGCTTCTAAGGATCATACCCTCCACTAGCTAACAGGTGAGTCCCCATCCTTGGGTTCACTCGGTGCTGAATCCTACTCCCAACTGAAGAGACACTGAACTAATTTAGACTAAACTAAACTGTTACTGATTGTATCTTTTAGCTGATTTGAATATAGTTCACTAAATTCCATTAACTGACGAAATACTACTGAGATTACTGAGATTACTAAGTTTTCCTGAGTCATGTAACTGATTGAATTCTAATGATCATGTCTTAAATGGGAGTATCTTGAATACTGACACTAGCTCTAGGCACACATCTAAATTGTCGAGTACAAGTACCCCCAGGACTCGATAGCATGAAACTGACAAGACTTGACACTTTTTGAACACATAACAAATATCAACAATTCATAATACAATAAGTTGGAGATTTGATGAAACACATGATTGTCATAATGTTGTACATACATGGAATTGTATTTAGACATGTCATACTTTCATCAACCTAATCTCATGAACATTCTATCAAATACTCATAATGCACACAATATCATAGAAGTCAGTCTTGGTCATAAGGGTAAAGCCTGCATTTATTATCTGAGTCATAATTGAGCTATAACATCCAATTTCTATCCTTCTAGCCATTTTGTCAAACACCCTATGTGTACAACTTAGAGTACAGGTGAAATCATCAAATTACACATTATAAATAACTCAATTCATGGATTTCATCTTACATGCTAACGTAGTTTCATGAAAACACATAAAGATTCCAACTGGGGAATCATACAACAAGATAAACATAGTTACAAACAACCCACAACATAAATATCATGTTTTATAATTTGAAAGGGAGTTCTTGGACTTCATGGATGAAAGGAATCCATAAATCAACACTTGACATATCTTAGTTCCTAATTTTACAAAGATTGACGGAGAGATTCTTGAATTTGAGTATTAAATTTGAATGCTTAATTGAAAACCCTAACTTGTTCTTGAGAGAAACTCTATGTTTTGGGTGAACTATGGCTGAATCACATGTTATTGGGTTTATATAAGAATGGTAAATTAACCCTTTTGCCCTTAAAAATGCAGACATTTAATAACTAAAAACTGGGCAACGACGCTATAAGCGACACGGCGCATTGATGGTTGCGATGCAATACTCAATGGGCATGCCATGATTGTGTCGAGCCTCAAAATTTTTGGCTTTGGAAGCCTGCACAAATGTTGACCAACATGATTGGCGATGCGGTGCTCCATGATCGCGTTGGTCCACTATTTTAGGACTCCGAACATGATCTAAACTGTTCTAAAAAATCCAAAAATTGTTCGAGAACACCTATTGACCTTTTTTATCATGAACTAATAAAAATACAGACCATTAATGGATGTTAAGGTGGTGAAATAAGATTTCCAACTTTCAAAGGCAATAATAGGCTAAGTCTGGAAACCTAGCTAGAATTTTCTAAGTTTGGGACCCCTTGACAAGCTTAAAGGACTGAATTAAGCTTTAGGAATTTATGGGGTTTACAATATCTCCCCCTTGAGAACATTCATCCTTGAATGAGAATGACTGAGAAGGAAGAAAAGATAAACTGACCTACATACTAAACATGAACAACTGGAACATAATTCCATGACTGACATGACCGATAAACTAAATGTTTCATACTGAACATGCATATCTAATACTTGGTTAACTGGTTCATGAATGCATGACTGAATATGCAATGGTAATTGTAACCAAGTTTATCATGGAAATCTGAGCATAAAACTGGATAAGTTCAAGGGAGACTGTTTCCTTAAACTGAAAATGATAATGAGCTTGAAATTAATTACTAAATATATATGAGCAGAAACACGTGAATGTAACTAAGGTTGGAACGTGATACATAAGATAGATATTGTGATCTAAACTAAGTACCTTGAATACGCGGCTTACGGCTGAGATAGAGTTTGAGGGTCAACTTATAAGTATCCCCTTACTCTAAACTAGATTCATTACGAGAAGAGATAATGGTATGTTTTATGTCATGAGAGTTTGGGGAATTATCGTGTATCTCCCCCTTGGGACACTAGGTCCCTCAAAGAATACTGATTTTGCTGAGATACTAATAAAAATTAGGGTGATGCATAAGGCACCTACAAACTAAATCGTGGATAGATATCCAGGATCTGAAGCTAAGAAAAAGTGATTCGACCTTACGCACTGCAACTGAGACTACTGAAAAGATTTACGTGGGTGCTGAGAACGAATGCATAAATATATACTAACTTTATCTGATTAACTGAATAACTTATATCTGAATACTGGGCATGTAAGACTGAACTGTACTTAGTCTGGATAGCTGGACTAAGACTATAGGGTTTTATACATAGGAGGTAATGACTGACTGGATAACATGAGGTAACTAAGCATGAGTGAGGGAAATTGTATTACCTTAGGAATGCAAGACCAGGTGTCTAATCATGATTCAAAAACATTCTATAAACTGAGGTACTGTAATACTAATAACTGAGTAACTAATGGCCATATGCTATGGTCGGGAAATCTTGAAACTGTACTGAGTTTCTGATCTGACTACTGGACTAGGAATGGGACTGAGATTGTAGCTAAGATGGTCATTGACACTGTAACCATAATTAAGACTGTAACTAAAACTAAATGTTGGTTTTCTATAACTGAGGGTTAGACTGGTACGGGAGTACTAAATTCTAATGGCTAAGTAACTGATAGCTGAAAGCCATAGTTCTGCAGGACTATCTAAGTCCTTTACTGAATATTGATTACTGAACTGACATTGTAACTAAGGCCTACAGGATGGAACATTAACACTACATATTCACTGAGGGATCTAAACTGAGGGTATACATTGCATATTCTGAGTTTGACTGAACACTAGGATTGAAGTCTTGAATCGTGTGGGCTAAGCATACTGTAAAGAATGACATGAGTACATGAGTCATGAGCTGCATGAACTGGGTTTAGAATTTCTGAATTCATGGAACATAATCCATAACATTGGATGAACTTTGACTCCTCATATGAGCAACTTAAAACATACACTATTCTACGAAAAGCACATGGATATAAGCTATATTCGTGGGACAAAAATGGAAAGCATGCATAAGTATCATGATGGTTGAAGTATAAAACTTTGCATTGAGATAAGAATGGGTTGGGAATTATCTTCCATTATGGATTTCCTACATATATTGGTATTATGACTGGAACCTGAAGGCCTAACTTTCAGAGATTTCATAACCGGACAGTTCTTGTATACCTGTCGAGCTATGTTAGACTGACTCACTGGGGTGGGGACTAGAAAAAGGTCCTGTTAACATTTGGTCTGACCTTAAAGTTGACTACTATGCAAAGAGTTACAAAAAAAAAAATAAGCTCCTAAATATAAAGAAATGTGAACATGTAAATTAGGGATCTGTAACATACCAGTGGCTGCATTAGGAGGACTTTCCTGATCCTATTAGGACTGAAGTGAATAGATTCTATTTGGGTGTTTCCCACTGATAGCGTTGGAATTGGCACCCTGTTGATTTGGGGGATCGAACTGAGTTGAAAGATGACCATGCTTACTTTTAGGGCTAGGCCTAGGACAATCTAGGACCTAGTGACCTATCTCACCACATTCAAAACACACATTACTACCAACTCTACATATACCCTTATGATGTTTACCATACTTTTCACAAAGTGGATGAGTAAAAACCCTGCTCTCACTACCTTTGGACTTAGAGCCTGGTGCCCTATCTCTATGGTTATTTTTGAACTTATGTACTGGTGCACTAGCTGAAGTTGGAACTGGGGGTGAAAACTTCTATCTATGCAAAGAATGGTTACCACTCTGCGACCCTGGCTAAGAAAAACTATAACTACCAGTTATGGCTCTCTTAGTTTCTCTCTCCTTCTTCTTAAGTTTCTGCTCCTCAATCTGTTGAGCATGGACCATAAGCCTAGATATGTCCATCTCCTTAATCAATATCATAGTTATACACTCCTTAACCACACTACTTGATATCCCAGACATAATCTTATTTATTCTAGATCTACTGTTTGCTACTATATGAGAAGCGTATATGGCTAATTGAGTGAACTTAAGGGAGTATTTTTTTTTTACGCTCATGCTACCTTGTCTGAGGTTGATGAATTCAAACACTTTGGATTCTTTCTACTCTAGGGAAAAATCTAACTAAAAAAGTCATAGCAAACTCTTCCCATTCTATAGGCTCTATATCTGTACCCTCGTCTACCTTCTACTTCTTAAACCATGTATGGGCTATATCTTATAGCTGATAGGTAGCTAACTCTACACTCTCACTGGAACTTGGTCGAATAACTCATATGGATCCTCTTCAGACTTAGAATTGGAGAATAGGGGAGGATTCATTCGGGTAAAGTCTCGAATCCTGGCTGCAGCAGAATTGGCCACTGGATTGGCTGAAATAGCAGCTGGCTAGTCATTCTAAGTTGTGACTGAATTGTCTAGAGTAGTGAATACAGTTCTAAATTTTGTATGATAGATGTGCTAATCCAGAGGATCTACCAAGACGGGCTGAGGTGCTGACTGATTCTATGTTCCTCTTTCGTTAGCCCTTTTGGGTGGCATGTTCTATAAATGAAAGAGAAGAAGGGATTAAACTGAGAGTTTGACTAGGGATCATGCTCACTCGCATGACATGAATATTGAAAGAAGGGAAACTATTCCTAAAATACCTCATAGCCTCCTGCACATTAGTATGGTGGACAATACACCCAAGTACAAGACTCTACTAGATATGGCTTTTCAGACTTCCTAGGACGCTGTTGAACCTTAATCTCGAATACCAATTTTTTAATGCCCTAAATCTGGTACCCATAATGCTAAATGGTGCTTATAATCCAAAAAGAACACAAGCTAACCCATGACTAGTATCTGTAACTGAGCCCTAAATAATAATGGTAATATCATAAATACAGAAACATAAACTAAAAGGTCATAAGGTTTAATACTGATACATAACTGAAAATATGATATAATAATACCAAAACAACTTAAATAACTATCTGAACAAGCTGTAGTCTGAAATCCTCTAAAATAGAACTGTCTGAATAAGGAGTTGATGGGAAAATCCCCCAATAAACCCCATCTGCTAAAATAAACTAAGTATTGAAAGAATTAAATAATCAAATAATAACATACTCGAATGATAAGGACTCACTTCTAAATCTGACTATTGAAACTGGAATGCTAATGATACTCTAGAGCGCGTGCTTCTGAACCTATGGTAGAAAACACCATAGCGCAAATACGTTAGTACGATTGAATATACTGGTGTGTAAGTGAGGTAGGCTGAATGTAATGGTTCATATGCATGAACAATACTAACAGACTGAATAACATGAACGTGAGAATACATGCATGAAAACGTAACTGTATCAGATACATGATAATACTGGCTCATGAATTCAGATAACCTGGATTTACTGATATCTGGGTACTAATAATGGGATACTAAAAGACTAAGTCTATTGAGTACTGAGGAACTGATGTCATATTACTGATAAAGGAATGACTATTTCTGACAGTTCTAATTTGAAGAACTGGTTTGATTGACTATATCTGATAGTCCTGAAATCTGAATATTGGTAACATGAATTTCATATAATTAACATACTATTAACTGGGTGACTATGTCTAATAGTCCTGATTCTGATGGAACTAACTGAGTTCAATACTGAGCTGAGCGACTATATCTAAAATTCCTGAAACTGTAGAACTTAACAAAGTTCTATTACTAAGACTGGATACAAAACTAAGACTGTAGGAGGTAATCATCTAATCGACATGCCCCAAAACTGAATTGGTGGGGTCCAACCTGTAACCCCAGCTGGAAGGGTGTCAGTATCGTTCCACGGGTAAAGACAAGCTGTGAGTAAACCCTCTCAGATAGGGAGCTCTTCTGTCAACCCCTTCTAGTAGGAAAAACTCAAATGTGGTGTATAATCCCTAAACTTGTAAGGTATATCTCAACCTATGCTGGCTACGTAGTTCTGGAATGCAAGGATTGTTTCTAAGGATCACACCCTACTGGCTAACAGGTGAGTCCCCATCCTTGGGTTCACTCGGTGTTGAATCCTACTCCTAACTGAAGAGACATTGAACTGATTTAAACTGAACTGAACTGTTACTAATAGTATCTTTTAGCTGATTTGAAAAGAGTTCACTAAATTCTATTGACTGACGGAATACTACTGTGATCGGATAACTGACTGACATTACTGAGTTTTCCTGAGTCAAGCAACTATCTGAATTCTAATGATCATGGCTTGAATGGGAGTATCGTGAAAACTGACACTAGCTCTAGGCACACAGCTAAATTGTCGGGTACAAGTACCCCTAGACTCAATAGCATGAAACTGACAGGACTTGACACTTCATGAACACATAACCAATATTAATAATTTATAATACAATATGTTGGAGTTTCATAAAACACATGGTTGTCATAGTGTTGTACATGGATGGAATTGCATATAGATATTTCATACTTTCATCAACCTAATCTCATGAACATTCCATCAAATACTCATAATGCACACAATATCATGGAAGTCAGTCTTGGTCATAAGGGTAAAGTATGCATTTATTATTTGAGTCATAATTGAGCTATAATACCCAATTTCTATCCTTCTAGACATTTTGTCAAACACCCTACATACACAACTTAGGGTAAAGGTGAAATCATTTTATTACACATCATAAACAACTCAATTCATGGATTTCATCTTTCATGCTAACGTAGTTTCATGAAAACACATAAAGATTCCAACTTAGGAATCATACAACAAGATAAACATGGTTACAAACAACCCACAACATAAATATCATGTTTTATAATTTGAAAGAGGTTTCTTGGACTTCATGGATGAAAGGAATCCATAAATCAACACTTGACATACCTTAGTTCCTGATTTTACAAATATTGACGGAGAGATTCATGAATTTGAATATTGAATTTGAATCCTTAATTGAAAACCCTAACTTGTTCTTGAGAGAAACTTTATATTTTAGGTAAACTATGGCTAAATCACGTGTTATTGGGTTTATATAAGGATGGGAAATCGACCCTTTTGACCTTAAAAATACAGATATTTAAGGACTAAAAACTAGGTGCCGATGCTGTAAGCGACGCGGTGCGTTGATGGCAGCAACGCGATACTCGACGCATCATGCCATGATCATGTTGAGCCTCAGAAGTTTTAGCTCTGGCAGCCTGCACAAATGTTGACCAACGAGATTGGCGATGTGGCGCGCTGTGATCGCATTGGTCCACTATTTTGGGACTCCGAACATGATCTAAACCTGTTCCAAAAAATCCAAAACTTGTCCAGGAATACCTATTGACCTTCCTGATCATGAACTATTAAAATACAAACTGTTAAAGGACGTTAAGGTGGCAAAATGAGATTACCAACTTTTGAAGACCAATAATACGCTAAGTCTGGGAACCTAGCTAGAATTTTTTAAGTCTGGTACCCCTTGACAAGCTTAAAGGACTGAATTAAGCTTTAGGATATTATGGGGTCTTACACCTTTATCATCCAAAAAAGGCCAATATAGTGGCCGACGCTCTCAGTAGACTGTCTATGGATAGGGTTGCTCATGTTTAGGACAGTAAGAAGAAATTAGATTAGGAAGTCCATCAGTTTGCTAGACAAGGTGTCCGCTTAGTCTATTCAACAGAAAGTAGTATATGGGTTCAGAACAAATCTAAATCATCTCTAGTATCTAAGGTGAAACAAAAGCTAGATAGATATCTCAGTCTTGTTAAGTTGAAAGAGTCTATTAGAGATCAGAAAGTAGAGGTTTTCTCCCAAGGGGGAGATAGCGTTTTGCATTGTCAAGGTCATCTGTGTGTTCCAGGTATAGATGACTTGAGGCAATGAATTCTTGCAGAAGTGCATGGTGTACGCTACTCTATGCATCCAAGGACACTAAGATGTACCGCAACTTATGAGATATCTATTAGTGGAGTGGGATGAAGAGAGATATTACAGAGTTTATATCTAAGTACTCTACATGTCTACAGGTTTAGATAGAGCATAAAAAGCATAGTAGATCCATGCAAGAGTTCAGTATTCCTACTTGGAAGTGGAAAAAAGTAAACATAGACTTTGTGATGGGTTTGCCTCATACTCGTCGTCAGCATGATTCAGTTTGAGTCATTGTAGATAGAATGACCAAATCAGCTCTTTTCTTTCCAGTCCCTACTTCTTATTCAGCTGAGGATTATGCCAGACTGTATATCAGGGAGTTGGTCAGATTACACGATGTTCCATTTTCTATTATTTCAGACAGAGGTACACAGTTCACCTCTCACTTCTAGAAAGCATTCCACAAGGGTCGTGGTACCTAAGTTTATCTCAGTACAGCCTTTTATCCTAAGATAGATGGTCAATAAGAAAGGACCAGTCAAACCTTGGAAGATATACTAAGGTCATGTGCAATTAATTTCAAGGGGAGTTGGGATGACCACTTGCCTTTGATTGAGTTTGCATACGACAACAGCTATCATTCCAGTATTTGGATGGCTCTATTTGAAGATCTCTATGATAGGATATGTAAATCTCCAATCGATTGGTTCGAAGTTAGTGAGGCCTCAGCTATAGGGACTGACTTAGTATTCGATTCCTTAAAAAAAGTCCAATTAATCAGAGAAAGACTCTGGGCTGCTCAGAGCTGACAAAAGTCTTATACAGATATGCGCAGAAAGGATCTCGAGTTCAAGATTGGTGATTATGTGTACTTGAAAATCTCTCCCATGAGGGGAGTGAAGCGATTCGGCAAAAAGGGAAAGCTTAGTCCCCGATATGCCGGTCCCTTCGAAATTCTCAGTCATTTCAGCAAGGTACCTTTTGAGATCGAATTTCCTTTAGATCTAGCCTTAATTCATCCAGTGTTCTATGTCTCCTTGATAAAGAAGTTCATAGGTGACCCATCAGTTGTAGTCCCTATAGAGGGAATTGATGTTTAGAACAGCCTCGCTTATGAAGAGATTCCAGTCGAAATTCTTAACTACCAGACTCATAGACTGAGGAACAAAGAAGTTTCTCTAGTCAAAGTTATTTAGAGGAATTAGTCCATTGAGGGAGCTACTTGGGAAGCAGAAGTAGACATATGGACCAAGTATTCTCACCTCTTCTCCACAAACTCAAACTCAGCCCAAGGTAATAGCTTTCCTTAAGCTTATTCAGTTTCATGTTCAGATTTCAGTTATAAACTTGGTATCAAATACCTTTGCATATCCAGTCATATGTTCATCTATCATGTCAGTCACGTATTCATGCATTAGATATGCATTCTCATCATGAGAAACTTAGCTTCTCCATAGTCTCAGTCAAATATTCATGAAGACTATTCGTCACATATCCATACATCAGATGTGCATAATCAATATGATGTTTTAGTATATCAGAAGTTCCAGTCATATAGACATGTTCAATGTTCACGTCCCTTAAGTAAGATCAGTCTATCAGCTTTCTCGGTCTAGTCAGTCCTATTTGAGGATAAATATTCCTAAGGGGGAGATATTGTAATACCCTGAACTTTCTTTAAGTCAAATCTAGTCTCCAGAAGAGTTAGTGATGACTTCCTAAATGATTAATGATTAAATCAAGTAGAATTTCCCCAATTTCAAATTTTTATCATATGGGAAATTGAATTATCTTTCCAACGATATAATTTCATCCAAATCTGGTATCGGAGTGAAAAGTTATGTATGTTTTACAAAAAACTATCGGAACTGTCCTATAATGCCCCAAAAATGGGTCCCGAGATGTCACACGGGGCTTAGGGCCATAAGTGACCCCAAGCAAATCCTTCTACTGGCGTAACTCATAAGTAACTAAATAAAATGCATAAATCTGTACAAAATTTGCAGGAGATAACTCTTTTCTGAATTTGATCAATACAAAACTAAATTCACATGATTATAACTCTACTTTTACAAAAAAAAAAACTGAAATTGAATACATTAACTCTACTGATTGTCTATGAAATGTCTACTAATACTAACTATAGATAGTTAGGATGCGACCCCAGCTACCACTAATCAGTACATAGGAATAAGAAAGTAAAGGACATAAATAAATCTAACTGAAGTCCTCAAGAAAGGAGGACTCATCATCTTGCTGGCTGGAATCTGCAACTGTCCAAGTCTAAATGTTCATACTAGAACTTGTACCTATATTATGAGACAATGTAGCATATAGACATATATGTGGATCAGTACTTTAAGGATGTACTGAGTATATGGGTTTGAATGCATAAGTAAAATAACATCTCAATATCATCACAATTTATAAAATCATGCATGCTAGATGGAAATGACTCACATAGCTGAGTAAATCTAAAATTTGAGCATATAAATCATGAATAGTAAAGCATATAGTATAAATCTCATGAGTCATTACACTTAGTTTTAAAATTTGTATTCTTTTCGTATTCTCAAATCCTATAGGCTAAGTGGAAAAGGCTCACCTTTATTTCTGAAAGTTGTAACTGTAATTCTGTAATTGAAATCTTAAGTAAAATAATATCTGAATAAGTTGTGAGCTTTTACACTTAGTTTTTGAAATTTGGAAAGTACTCTGTCTTAGGCTTTAGAAATCTTAAATCTTATTCTGTGGGGAAAACACTTTATCTCAAGACTTCAAATAACTAAAACTATTTTAAGAGTGGGGACATCTTTTGGGAGGTTCTTCTAACTGACATGTACACCATGTGAGCATCCATAGTGTCCCACAACTAGCCCCTGTAAGGTTAGGGTTGTTCTACCCTTGCCATCGGAATATAATAATCTATCTCAGTGATCACTATCTCAGTCATCCACATATAGTGGGAATAAGTATCTCAACCTACGGTGGCACGTAGTTCTGGGTATGAAACCATAGTAACTTACCCAACTCGATGCTAAATATTACTCCCAATCTTATGCTCAAAATCTCAAGAAAAATCCACTTTAAAAGTAATCTAATATTTCATAAGGAAATCAATTATGAAGTCTGTAATCTCATTTCGTAAAGTGGATTTCAACTCTATTGTGACCAAAGGGTCGAATCTTTCTAAATTATTTTAAAATAGTCTAATCATAAGGTGCATGTAGCACAACAATTCTCAAAATCACATTCTAAAATAAGGCTTAGTGACCCATATGTCAATATCATGATCAAACATCTAAAAGTTCATACTTTATATCATAAACATGCATAAATCATTTGGAAATCTGGAAATTTCAGCAATACTCATAAAAATATACTCATACTCATAAAATTCAACTTCTAAAACATTCAAAATCTCATAATCCCATTAACAACCATATAAGGTATAAATTCAAACTTCAAATTCATAGGAAAACATGTAAAATCATGTATCTTTGTAAATTAGTGCAAATTTTGGACACAAGAATAGAAGGAGTGTTCTTGTTCAAACCCCACATACCTTGAATTAGAAGCTTTGGATGAACTCTATCTTTCGGGACTCTATTCATACTTTTGAATGAGGGTTCTTTAAGCCTTTGACTTGGGAACCTTTAATCTTAACTCAATTCAGAAAATCTATGGTGAACCCTTGAGATTCTTAGAAGAGGATTGGATGCTTAGGGTTGTTGGTTGAGGGAAATCTTGAAAAAAATCTCATATGATTCTTGTAGTGACCTTAATTCTGATGTTTGTATAGTTTAAGAGGCTTGGAAACAGTCCAAAATGCCCTATTTAACTTCTGTACGAAGCTGAAAAAATTAAACTAGAAACCCGACTTTATGGGCCATCGCGACGCGCCACTATCGCGGTGGCTCACTGGAAATTGACAAATGGGAATCTGGGAATCACCGCGATGCGGAGCCATCGCGTTGTCTCGCTAGTTGGGACCTGGAACTTCAGCACGACGCATCACAATCCTACAGTTCCACTAGAATTTGGTAATTGTTAAATAGACCCTCTCCGCAATGCGCCAAACACTAAAATGACGGTGTTATACGACTGGAACTTCAATTACCCATAACTTCTTGCCCGATTATCTTATTTGGGTGAATCTTATATCGTTGGAAAGCTAATTCAATTTCTCACATGAAAAAAAAAGTCAAAATTAGGAAAATTCTATATGATTTAAACATTACTCACTTTGGAATTCATTTCTCAATCTTATAGAGACGAAATTAGGCATAAGGAAAATTCGGGGTATTACAATATATCCCCCTTGGGAATATTCATCCTCGAATGAGGCTAGATAGGCTAAGAATACCGAGGAAATCTAAGGGTGTACAGATGAAATAACTTACTAAACTGATTCTACCTCATTCTAAAACTTTGAGCACTTCTATGAGTGCAAGAACTTATAATAAGAATAACTATATAGCTGAATCTTTGATTAGAAAGGACCTGAATGAAGGATGACTATTATCTTTGACTGAAATTGTCTTTACTTTTTGTAATAAGCTGATTCATGCAGAGAGTGTAGAACTTACTTGATGTGCTCATGCTGTGATCGTACTTATAGATTGCAAAGTGATAATTTACACTATCTGAGCTGGAACACTTGAAAAACAAAGATCGTTCACTGATTACTTACACACTGAATCATGACTAGATATCCAAATTTTAAAACTGATGCCTGATACATATACTGAGATGAATTCACAAATTTTCATGGGTGCAGCAACTATTTACTGGAATGAGCGTACTTATGAAACTTCAGGTAGTAAGACCAGACTAGTTCGAAAAATAGAAAACTATAGAAATCTATCCGTCTGATTGTTAAACTGGACTGCTGGTTATCCAAACTTAATCATACTAGATACTTATACTCAAGTGGAGGATTTCATCAACACCCTCCTAGGGAGTTCTAATGATATGAGGGAGCAAAGAATTTTGGGCATGATCTGAAAAATGCATCTGAATAAGAGATTACAATATTTCTATGACTCTATAGCTTGGAACATAGACCCCTTTGAATTATAGACTGGGATAGAATTTCTGGGCCTTAGGCAATGCAACACCCTACTAGCAAGCTTAGATATACTTCTAAAATATTCTCTCCAACTATTCCTTTCCCTTAAAGACCATGCTCATTGATTCATCTTCTAATTCTCACATGGCCGTTGATATTTCCATCTACTCATGTCTAAACTAAACTAAATTCCCTTACCATCTTCAAGCCTATCCCACAATCACAGGATACACCACATAACATTGTAATACTAGTCTGAACTATAATTCAACAGACCCTGCACATCACAACTTCTCATCTCATGCAAAATTCTCATTACCACTCTAACAACCACATTCAACCTCGTACTAGATATTTACTAACTTACAGTACATTTATCCAGATATATACAAACATGATGCTCAAGCCAACTTCTATAACCATATATGCACTTCTAAACACACTCCCATAAAACACCCTTATCACAACCGACAAACCTCTATCAAGAACAACTTCCATGCACCACTCTTAAGAAAACATACATAACATATTCTAAACTGGCCAGGTCATAGACAAAAACTTCACTCAATATGTCTTCAGACTCATAGAATTACATAAAGTAAGCATATGACCATCTTCCCCAACATGACACATTTACTCTCTCCTATCTACACAACTGCTCATCATCACTATTTTTGACCTAAGGAAAAGGTCACTGAAAAGTTAGAACACAAGGACCTGTAAAATGAAGGAATACCATGCGAAACTTGGGCACTCATTTGAGGCCTGAGGAATAGAGTATTTAACATCATGAACTTATCAAAGAGGTATAACCCGAGAACATGCATGATATAAATCTGAATTTTACTGATCATTAAAAGTATAGCTTGATCACTTGAGCAGAACATACCGTAAAGCTTGAGTACATGAGTCATGAGCTGCATGACCTAGATTTGGAGTTCATAACTTATGGAATGTGATACCAGCTGCTGAAAGAACTAGAACTCCTCCTTTTGGGAACTAGGAGAGTACATAATTCTCTATCATATGCATGAACATAAATTAAGATCATGGAACTAACACGTAAGGCATGAGTATGTATTGGGACAACTAAAAATACTAAAATAAGATTTGTTCAAGCATCAATCTTTCTCACAGCTATTCAACAACTTACTGATACAACTACTAGAATCTCAAAGCTTGACTTGGTTACCTATTCTATCATCTCCCCCTTAGCTTTAAGCCATCACTCTAAGTTTATGAACCATTATATTAACTCTAACCTAAACTACACTCACTTTGCTCTAGAGTCTGGGATATAATTAATACACAGGAAACCAAACTTACCCTGAAGGACTATACCTTCACATATATCATCTAAAGCTAATACTTTTTTCTAAGATTTGACTCTTAAATTTCTGTGAACCCAAAAGTCATCATATAACAACTTAAACACTCACCAACTTAGATTTTTTTAACACTTGACACGAATATCATAATCTTTTAATAAACCACGCTACCCCCTTCATACTCTGCTAACATCACATACTATCAATCCCCAAAATTATATTTTCTCTAAACTATAGGAATCAAGATCATACCAACAAGGCTCAATACTATGAATCAAAACTCCTTAACTTAGCTATTAAGAACATCATATACTATACAACTAGTCTCTTTCCTCTTAACAACTCAACGGTACTACTAACCACACAACACTTAATAAATTTCAAAAAATAGCGGAGCCCTATATCACCTTGGGCACACCTCAACATCATACTTACAAAATCATACTTATTCATGAATAGCTGGACTCAAACACTTGTATCCACTGTTCAATCCTATTAGATCACTTCCCTATAACTAGTACCATTAACCAAGAAATGGTTACATCCTCCTTCATGACCACCAATTGTTCAAACTTAATGTCTAGTACTCTACATGATTTACAACCCCACTTCACAGATAATTCTCACTTGGAAACTATAAAACAAAACATCAAGAAACACTACCCCACTCAAACCTCATAACAACAATAATTGATCATAATCATATGGCCTATCTTAATCATAATCCATTAACACATCCTCCGTCCACACATCATTACTATACATCTAAACTTCTTTCACAGCTCTATAAGTTTTAACTAAACTTCTTCTTGCAATCTCAGGGAACCCTAAATTAACAACGCTCATCCACCAAGTTTTTTCATAAATAACCAATACTTTCCTATAACAACAAACTCTATCAACAACTCTTTTAATACTTCAAGCAAACAACAATTTACCTCAACTAATAACTCTTTCTCTACCTCCTACTAAACTAACACCCAAGGACATATCACTTCATTACTAACTCAATCATATGTAAAAAGATTTGGGTATACATATATTCAATAAATTGCACTTACCACCCTTCTTGTCAATATATATCTAAACCCTCAGTTCCAACCAATACAAGAACAGTAAGGTGAACAACAAATTGCTATTGAATAAAAATAGGCCTCACATGGCTTCACTAGACTTTGATTTTTGACAACACAATGATAATAAGATTACAAGAGATAGAAACTTGACACATAATAATCAATGATCTAAGAATACATATCATATTCTATCTTAATGGAACGACTCATCAGAATAAGGCCATAACTTTAAACTTGAGGGGCTTATAACACACTAGAAGGCCCCTCTCAAACCGCTTTAAGAGAATTCTAAAACTCCTTACTAGCAAGTCTGAGAGCATTATTAGGGGAGGAACTGGAACTTGCTTATCATGTTATCTCAATAAGAATACAAGGATAGGGAAGTATAAATTTACATTATGGATTCTGAGGAGGAATTTGAAAGCACCTTTGACTTTGGCTTAGTGCATGACTTTCATAAACATGAATAAAACACTTCAATCTCCAAAGCTCGAAAACATTGATGGGATACTTACTATCTCACTAACAATCTCATAACTATCTGTGGAGACTGTCTGAGAAAGTACTATCTAGAAAGATTTAAGCTTGACTGTCTCTGATATCTTAAAAATAAGGCAAAGATGGCCTAAATAGAGTAAGATGAGAATCTGAATAAGTTTCTTAGAGAACCTATCTATAGAATGATCTGAGACATGAAAAAAGGGAGACATTTCCTAAATGCCTTGTAGACTCTCAAAGAAAAGTACAAACATCTTTGTACCATTCCACAAGACTCTACTAGACACGGCATCACAGACGCCCTAGGACACTTGAACTCTGTGCTTTGATACCGAGTTTGTAACGCCCCAAAAAAGGGTCTCGAGATATCACATGGTGCTTAGGGTCACAACTGACCCCAAGCAAACCCTTCTACTGGCATAACTCATAAGCAACTAAATAAAATGCATAAATCTTTACAAAATTTATGGCAGATAACTCTTTTCTGGATCTGATCAATACAAAACTAAATTCACATGATTACAACTATACTTTTACAAAAAAAAACTAAAACTAAACACATTAACTCTAATGACTGTCTATGAAGCCTCTACTAATACTGACTATAGATATTTAGGACGCGACCCAAGCTACCACTAATCCGTACATAGGAATAAGAAAGTAAAGGAGATAAATAAATCTAAATGAAGTCCACGAGGAAGGATGACTCATCATCTTGCTAGCTGGAATCTGTAACTGTCTGAGTCAAAATATGCATACTAGAACTTGTACCTATATTATGAGACAATGTAGCATATAGACATATATGCGGATCAGTACTTTGAGGATGTACTAAGTATATGAGGGTGAATACATAAGTAAAATAATATCTCAATATCATCACAGTTTACAAAATCATGCATGCTCGATGTAAATGACTCACATAGCTGAGTAAATCTAAAATCTAAGCATATAAATCATGAATAGTAAAGCATATAGTATAAATCTCATAAGTCATAACACTTAGTTCTAAAATTCATATTCTTTTCTTATTCTAAAATCCTATAGGCTAAGTGGAAAAGGCTCACCTTAATTTCTAAAAGTTGTACCTATAATTTTGTAACTGAAATCTTAAGTAAAATAATATCTGCATAAGTAGTGAGCTTTTACACTTAGTTTCTAAAATTTGGAAAGTACTATGTCTTAGGTTTTAGAAATCTTAAAGCTTATTCTATGGGAAAACCACTTTATCTCAAGACTTTAAATAACTAAAACTATTTTAAGAGTGGGGACATCTTTTGGGAGGTTCTTCTAACCAACATGTACACCATGTGAGCATTCATAGAGTCCCACGACTAGCCTCCGCAAGGTTAGGGTTGTTCTACCCTTACCATCAGAATAGAATAAGCTATCTCAGTGATCACTATCTCAGTCATCCACATATAGTGGGAATAAGTATCTCAACCTATGGTGGCACGTAGTTTTGGGGTAAGAAACCGTAGTAACTTACCCTGCTAAATACTACTCCCAATCTTATACTCAAAATCTCAAGAAAAATCCACTTTAAAAGTAATCTCATATTTCATAAGAAAATCAATTATGAAGTCTGTAATCTCATTTCGTAAAGTGGATTTCAACTCTATTATGACCAAAAGATCGAATCTTTCTACATTATTTTAAAATAGTCTAATTATAAGGGGCATATAGCACAACAATTCTCAAAATTACATTCTAAAATAGGGCTGAATGACCCATATGTCAATATCATGATCAAACATCTAAACATTCATAGTTTATATCATAAACATGCATAAATCATTTGGAAATCTGAAAACTTCATCAATACTCGTAAAAATATACTCATAAATTCTCATAATCTCATGAAAAACCACATAGGGTATAAATTCATACTTCAAATTCATAGGAAAACATGATAATCATGTATCTTTGTAAATTAGTACAAATTTTGGACACAAGAACGGAAGGAGTGTTCTTGTTCAAACCCCACATACCTTGAATTAGAATCTTTGGATGAACTCGGTTCTTGAAGCCTTTGACTTGGGAACCTTTAATCTTGACTCAATTTAGAAAATTTATGGTGAACCCTTGAGATTCTTGGAAGAGGATTTGGATGCTTAGGGTTTTTGGTTGAGGGAAATCTTGAAAAAAATCTCATATGATTCTTGTAGTGACCTTAATTCTGATGTTTTTACAGTTTAAGAGGCTTGGAAAAAGTTCAAAATGCCCTTTTTATCTTCTGTACAAAGCTGGAAATATTGAACTAGAAACCCGACTATATAGGCCACCGCGATGCGCCACTATCACGGTGGCTTACTGGAAATTGACAAATGGGAATCTGGGAGTCAGCGCGACGTGGAGCCATCACGCTGTCGCACTGGTTGGGACCTAGAACTTCAGCACGACGCATTACAATCGTGCAGTTCTACTAGAATTTGGCAATTGTTAAATAGACCCTCTCCACGATGTGCCAAATACTAAAATGACAGTGTTATATGACTGGAACTTCAATTAGCCATAACATTTTTCCTGTTATCTGATTTGGTTGAATCTTATATCACTAGAAAGCTAATTCAATTTCTCACATGAAAAAAAGTCAAAATTAGTAAAATTCTATATGATTTAAATATTGCTCACTTTGTAATTCATTCCTCAATCTTATAGAGACGAAATTAGACTTAAGGAAAATTCAGGGTATTATATGCCCAGAAGCGACGGTCAGGCTGATGGACCGTTGAATGGACCGTCTCCCAAGACATCACGATTAAGGCAGTGAACCCGACTTATGGTCAAGTGCAATGGCTAGGAACGATGGATCGTCGAGCTAACGATGGACCATCGACCAAACCATCACAGATGAGGCAGAAAGTTTAGGTTCTGGCAAACTGCGAGGTTCAAAACTAACAGACCATCGAGCTAGTGATGGACCGTTGCCTAAGACGTCATTTTTTATTAGCGATTTTAAGCCATTTTAAAAGGGTATTTGTGCCTTTTTCCACTCGATTTGACCCCTAATTATACCCGATGAGAGCTCATAACTTCATTATTCATCTATAACACCAAATTAGGATTTCTCTCAAAGATCAATTTCCAAGAACAAGAAATCCTAGGTGTTTAATTCCAAGTCAATAATTCAAGCTTTCCTCCACCAATCTTCAAGAAATCATTCACCCAAGTATGTCAAGTGTTGATTCATGGGTTCCTTCCACCCACGAAGCTCAAAAAACCCTATTTGAAATATAAACTTTAGATTACATGGTATGAATTGAATTATGTCCATGTTTATGTTGTTGCTAGATTTCCAAGTTGAAGTCTTTAATGACTATCATGAAAATATGTCAGTATGTGGTTGAAATTCTTGCATTGGAAGGGTAAAATGTTGCCATGAAGTATTATTTTAATATTCATGCCTAAGCCTAAATATATGCATGCAAGGTGTTTGATAAAATGCCCAAGATAATAAGAATTATGCCTTATGACTCATTTGTAACCAAAATTGATGAATTTATGTTTTTCCCTTATGTTTGAAATGACTCTCATGTTATTGTCATGCTTTGTAATGGGTTGACGTAATGCTCATGAGATTAAGCTTATGAAATTATGATATGTTTACATGCATTCCTATTCATGTGTAAGCTTATAGCATGTGAATACATCATGAAAATCCCCAATGATTGCACTATGAATTGTTGACTATGGTCATGTGTCAAGAAGTGTCATGTCTTGTCAGTTTCATGCTATCGAGTCCTGGGGTAGTTGTACCCGATAATTTAGCTATGATCCTAAAGCCAGTGTCATGTTTTCTAGATACTCTCAGTCAATCCATGATTTATAGAACTCAGACAATCATGTGACTCAGGAAAACTCAATAAACTTAGTAATCTCAGAAATCTTAGAAATTCAGTAATCTCAGTAGTATTTCGTTAGTCAATGGAACTCGATGAACGTATTCTAGCTCAGTTAATTTAATCATGTTCTGTGTCTATTCAGATGAGAGTAGGATTCAGCACCGAGTGAGCCCGAGGATAGGAACTCACCTGTTATTAGAGGGTGTGATTCTTAGAAGCAATCCTTGCTCTCCAGAACTATGTGCCAGTGTAGTTTGAGACATCAAACCTACTAGTTGAGGGTAGATAAGGTGTATTAACCTGTTATATAAGGGTCCTACTGTTCTCCTTAGAGTACCTATTAGATGAGGGATTACTCACAACTTATCCTTACAAGTGGTGTGGTTGAAACCCTTCCAATAGGGGTTACAGATTGGACCCCAACTCAATTATATTATCTTTTTTGGGGCATGTCGGCTAGATGACTACTTCTCACGGTCTCAGTATCAATCTTTGGTATCAGTAATAGAACTCAGATAGTTCTACAGAATTCAGTATTGTTAGATATAGTCACTGAGCTCATTAGGAACTCAGCAAATTCCATCAAAACCTAGAATGTCAGACACAGTCACTCAGTATCAGTTATATCAGTTATCAAAAATCCATGTTTTTAATATTCAGACTCAGTGATTAGTGTTTTCACAATCTCAATTACAGTTATATATTTATGGATATGTTCTCACGATCATGTTACTCAGTCAATTAGTATTGTTCATGTATATAAACCCTTCCATTCAGCCTACCTCACTTGCATACTAGTACATTCAATCATACTAATGCATTTGTGTTATTGTATTTTATACCATAGGTTCAGAAGCACAAACTCTAGAGCATCAGTAGCATTCCAGTTTTAGCAGTCAGACTAGAAGTGATTCCTCATTATTCGAGGATGTTATTATTTGATTATTTCATTCTTTTAGTACTTAGTTTATTTCAGTAGTTGGAGTTAGTTGGGTACATATCCAATCAACTCCTTATTCAGTCGGTTTTAGAGGCTTCCAGACTATAGCATGTTCAGACCATTATTCAGTCATTTTTTATATTAATATACCGTATCTCCAGATGTTATATTCTATCAAATTTTTTTTAACCTAATGGCCTTTCAGCCTTTTATTCTCTATTTATACAGTATGTTATGTAGTGCTCAGTTACAGATATCAGTCATGGGTTAGCTTGTGGTCCTTCGGGCTCATGAGCACCCTATAGCATTTCGGGTACTATATTTGGGGTGTTACAGCCATCTCCTTAATAAATATCATAGTTTTACACCCCTTGACCACACTCTCTGACACCCTAGTTACGAACTTGCTTATTCTGGACCTATTATCTGCTACTACCTGGGGAACATACCTGGCTAACTAAGTAAACTGGAGAGAATACTCTTTCACACTTATGTTGCCTGCTTGAGATTGATGAACTCTAAAACCTTGGATTTACTTAATGATAAGGAAAAGAATCTGTCTAGAAAAGCAGTAGCAAACTCTTTCCACTCTATGGGCCCTGCATCTGCGCCCATGTCTACCTTTCACTACTTAAACCACGTATGCGCTACGTCTTATAGCTGGTAGGCAGCTAACTCAGCACTCTCACTAGAATTCACTCCCATAATATCCATGACTTTCTACACCTAATCGAGGAATTTTTGTGGATCCTCTTCAGACTTAGATCCAAAAAACAATAAAGGGTTCATTTTGGTGAAGTCCTGAATCTAGGTCGCAGTAGTATTGGCCTCTAGGTTGGTCTAAACAATGGCTGGCCGTTCATTCTAAGCTGCTACAGAATGGGATAGAGTGGTGAACGCAACTCAAAATTCTGCATGGGAGACATACTCGTCCAAGTGATCTACCTGAATGGGCTGAGGTGCTGGCTGATTTTCATTCCATCTTCCGTAAGCTTTTTTGGGAGGCATGTTCTGTAAACAGAAGGAAGATATGAATTAGACTGGGAGTTTAACTTAAGCTCATGCTCGCTCACACGACATGATTACAGAAAGAGGGGAAACTCTTTCTAAAAATATCTCCTAGCCTCTTGCTCATAAGTATGGTGCGCTACACACCCATGCACAAGACTCTATTTGACACTTATTTTAGACTCCCTAGGACTCTGTTGAATATTAAGATCTGATACCAAGTTTGTAACACCTTGAGTCTGCACCCCGGATGCTACACGGTGCTTACGACCCCGAAGGATCATAAGTTAATCCATGACTAGTACCTGCTGTGAAAACTGAATAGTAATATTGAAACTAAATACAAAAGTTGGCTATAAATGTCATAAAGTTCACACAATCTGAAATCAAATACTGAATAGTGATGGAAGTACTAAAAACAATATCTAAAAAACCTAAAACTGTCTGGACTAGTCTAGTCTGAAAAGCCTCTAACTGAACTGTCTGAATAGAGAGTTGATGGAACATGCCCCCAACTAACTCCAACTATTAAAATACTGAATCTACTATAATACTAAAATAAAAAATATCCTCGATAGATGAGGACTCACTACTAGATCTGCTACTACTGACTAAATTTGGCTAAGCACGGTCAGGAATCTAAGCATTTGAACCTATGATATGAGACATCATAGCACAGAAAAGAGTATGCGATTAGTACATAGAATGTACTGGTATGCTAAAAGAGGTAAGTCTAAATACATGGATAACTAAATTTTTGTAAGAAGTGAGTATGCAATACTGTGCATGTACATATATATATAATGCATCTGAGATTCATACGAAAAATAAATACTAAGTTCTGATAACTGAGCAATTAATATCTGAGACTACTGATAACTGGTCGACTATACTAACAGTCCTAATTCTGTAGAAGTGAACTGAGTTCTATATCGAAGACTGAAATTAAAACTGTGGGAGTTAATCATCTAATTGACATGCCCGTCTCTAAACTAATTAGGGTCTAACCTGTAACCCCAGTTGGAAGGGTGTCAGTACTGTATCATGGATATAGATACTGGATTTGTGGATCCACTGAAAAGTCATCACGAAGGACTAAGGGTCACCCTTACTGGCAGGTTCCCTGACGAGAACGGTATTACCCTTAACTGGCAGGTAAGCACCTTATCAATCCTCAACTGGTAGGTTGATATCTCAACCTACGCTAGCTACGTTGTTCTGGAATGCAAAGACTGCTACTAAGGATCACACCCTCTACTGGCAGGTGATCCCTCATCCTTGGGTTTGCTCGGTGCTGAAGCCTACTCCCAATTGAATGACAATAATTATTAAACTGAACTGGAGTAAGTTTCACTTATTTCTGTAACTGACTGAGCATTACTGTTCATGACCTTATTGAGACTATTCTGTAGCTAATGTGATCTAGGTAAACAACTAGATTTTTCGAGTAATGAATACCCCCAGGACTCAATAGTATAAATAGTAAAACATAGCACAATCTTGAAAGCATAATAGCTAGTCACTTTGTCACAATTCATTCATTGAGGTATTTCATCAAACATTTACATGGCATGAAATTGTATATAAATGGAACACACGCTAACATATCATGGTTGCACTATTCAACTCACATAGGCATTCTAACAAACACTTGGGGAGCATGATTATTTCATATAATAATAATATAAACATATATAAGTATCAAGGTTACTACATTCAACTTGTAAATTCAAGGAGTGAACACATAAAAAATCACATAATTCATCACACATGCTATCTTAATTTCATGAAACTTGTAATTAATCGTGGATTGATACCCAAATAAATATCATGAACATGATTACAATCTAATTCAAATATATATATCATGAAATTTAAATCTTGTATTTTTTTAAAAGGGATTCTTGGGCTCCATGGATGGTAAGAATCCATGGATGAACACCTAACATACCTGGAAAGATGAGTTCTTTAATTCTCTAGGTGAAATTCTTGAGGATTGCTCTTGGTTCTTGAAGGCTAGGATTTTGTTAATTGAGAGACTGCTCTTGATTTTGGAAAAAATTCAAACAAATAGTGACTAATTAGGTTATTAGGGATTAAATCTCGTGTTTGGGGCTAATTAAAGTCATCGAAAAAGACCCAAATGCCCCTGGAAAGAATTAAATTATCACCACTGAAAGTCCCGATTTCGGCCATCACCGCGACACGGTGGCATTGCGGTGAGCCACTGGATGTTTTCGTCTAGTGCAGTCAAAGGACGAGTGCAAAATTGCACATTGATGCGATGCGAAGGTATCGCAGAGTCTCACTGGAAAGTGACAATTGCAAAATAGCACTCCGGCACAATGCACCATTATCGCGTTGACACACTGGAAAAAGCCAATTGGGAACTGGGACTTCTCTATGACACGCTGGAGTCACGAAGTTTCACTGGAAACTGACAATTGCCATTTGGCCTGTCACCGTGACGTGGTGTTGCTTAGTTTGGCACACTGTTTTACTAAATGGGTCATAACTTCTCATCCGGATATCGAATTTGGGCAAATCTTATATCGTTGGAAAGCTGACTGAATTTCCTACACAATGATGGGTCTTAAGCTATAAAATTATATGTGTATTAAAAATTTTATATAGGAATTCTCGTGTATTGAGAGCTAAACTGAGCTAGGGAAATACGGGGTATTACAATATATTACTGCTTTTTTTATAGATCAATATTTTGTCATTTAACTTGTATGAAATAGAAGAGATAACATATGAGGAACAAGCTGAGTTGGATAGATATTTGAAGGTTCTTTTTGAATAAATGCAGAACAAATGTTGGCTTATGGGGGAGCTTTTGAATTCTCTGTTTTATTAGTTCTTTTAATTCCTTTGTGGGAAGTGAGGAGATTTAGCTAGGTAGGTTGTTTCATTGTTAGCAGTTTTTGAGATAATTGTTTAGTGAATGATTTATTTTATTTTTTTTCTTGCAATTTATGGATATTTTAGACTTCGAATTAAAGTTTGTCTTTCAGTAAATTGAAAATCTTATGAGAATATGTTAGACAATAATCAAATTGAAGTGATTTGGCAATCTTTAATGGTTTGAATGCATCACTTATACATATGATATATTTTCATGAATTTTGCTTTGACTAGACATGCTACGTTATTTTGACCGTGGCATAATTATACTAGCTCTTTTATGTGATTTCACATGACACATCATTTAACACGCGTCATTAATTTAGATATTTAGATAAGATCAATTTTGAGCTTAGACAAAGTGAGTTTAACATTTATAATTCAAACTAATGGACTCGCTCATTAATAAAATTTATATTTATTGAATTTAAAGAATTTATTCAATAATATTTATTCATGATTTATTTGAACTAGTATATCTTGAATTTGATATAGTCCTATGTTTTTTAAAGTTCAAATTCAAATAAAATTTTGTTATTCACAAATACCCCTACTTCAAGAATTGTTGTAAGAAAACATATAGTAATTTACATGTTAGTCTTGAAGTAGGGGAAAACTACAGAAATAGTCCCAAAATAAGGTGACTTTTAAATTTTGACCCCAAATAAAAAAAGTTCATAAAAATAGCCTTCAGCTATTAAGTGATATACTTTCACATAAAATTGCCCCTGACCAATGGTGTAAATTACATAAATGATCCTCATAATGGATAATAAGTCCTTACTTATTCATCTTTCAACTTTTTTTTTTCTCTTTTAATTTTACTTTGATTTTTATTTTTTATTTTTGGTTTTTCTCAACCCTTACTTTTTTCTTTTACTTCCTCTCAACTTTTTTTTTCTTTTTTATTTTACTTTGATTTTTATTTTATTTTCCTCTTTGTTTTTGTTCATTTTAGTTTATCTCAACCCTTATATGTTTTTTTACTCCTCTCAACGCCTACTTTTATAAAAAATAAAAACTTTTTTTATTTTTCTTTGATTTTTATTTTTTTATGTTCTTTTTTTTCTTTTAAAATTTCTCGGACTTTATTTTTATTTTATATTTTTCTAAAAATTTATCAGCCTTTATTATTTCTTGTTTTCTCACAACTTCTACATTTTTTTTATTGTTATCTTTTTAATATTTTCTTTATTTTTTTCTTTTTCCATAATTTTTATTATTTTTGTTCTTTTCTTGGATTTCTTCCAATCAAGTTACATCTCTTAAGCAAGAGTTGACACTATCACATTATAAAGGCAAGACTTATGACTTTCAAACAGCAAGCTACATTTCATGGGTAAGAGTTGGCACTACCACATTGTAGAGGCGTGACTTATGACTTTCAAATAACAAGTTATATTTCATTGGCAAGAGTTGACACTACTACATTGTGTTTTGATTTATGTGATGTTCAATAACTCTTACCTTAGAGGCAAGACTTCGCTTAACAACTTTCAAACAACAAATTATGACCTTGGGACAAGAGTTGACTCTTCCACGTTATATTTTTATTTATGAGACGTTCTACAACTATTTTCTTAGAGGAAAGCCTTAGATCAAGGACTTTTATAACGTCTCGGGACTACCCCCTAGACATCACACGGTGCTTAAGACCACAAGTGATTCCAAGTTAACCCTTATACTGGCATAACTCGAGAGCAACTGATTTAAAATACACAAATCCAAAAGAAATATGCAGAAGATAAATCTTTTCTGAATATGATTAATACCAAACTATATTAAAATGATTACAACCCTGCTTATACAAAACAAAACTGGAATCAAGTACATCAACTCTACTACCTGTCTATGAATCCTCTACTAGTATTGACTATATGTGGTCGGGACATGTCCCCCAACTATCCATAATCAATATGACTAAATAAAGAAAAACAAAATACTACTCGATACTATGATTGACTCGAGCCCTCAAATGAAAAAGACTCATCACCTACTGGCTGGAAGCTGCACACTGCCTGATGGTGATGTCTGGGCTACAACCGGTGCCCACATTATGAGACAATATAGAACATAGACGTATATGTGGATCAGTACTTTTAGAATGTACTGAGCATGTGGGGGTTAATGCATAAGTAATACAATAACTCAATCTCTGTACAAAATTTTCAAAGGATGCATTCTAAGTGTAAATGACTCACCTTAGCTCAAATAAAACATGTACTCCAAAATAATAATGCATGAGTATATAAAGCATAGACAATTTTGTGAGTAATAACACTTAGTTCTAAAAGCTGGACTTTTACTATTTCTATTAGAAGTTTCTTCTAACCGACAAAAACCATGTGAGCTGACATGGAGTCCAACATCTTACCCATGATGGGAAGAGTTGTTCTACCCTTTCCATCAAAATAGAACCTTATCTTGAGTGATCACAGACTTAGCCCTCTATTGGCACTCGTAAACCTATGTGGTGCGTATTTTGGGGAATGAGACATTTGGAAATATACCCAACTCGGTGCTAAATACTACTCACATACTTATCACTCAAACTTTAGGAAATACGCCTTAAAATAGCACAAGGATTTATAATGAAAACCAATTATACTTCTCATTCTTGAAATCATGAACAAGATAAATAATTGTGGATTTCTATCTTAGTTTGGGATCAAAAGATCAATTTCTTGCATAAAACCTAATACATGCTTATCAAAAAATGTTTAAACATCATCTTTCTTGAAATATCAAGACTTAAACTTGGGGCTTATAACCCATGCTTGAAAATCATGTCAAATCACAAAAAACTTCATGCTCAACATTAATATTCTTGACATACTTTAACAATTCTAGTCAAGATAATGAAATTCAATTCTCAATATGTGAAATCAAGTCTCACGCATAAACTTGTGAAAGTAAATTTGCAACTCAACATTTAAATCTCTTATAACTTCTTAAACTGTAAATAAAGGTAATTGGGCCTGAACTCTACATTGAAATGCATGTAAATTTAACTTTAAAACATGTTTAGCGCACAAGGATGAAAGAATATCCTTGTTCATAACTCCACATACCTTAATAAACTTGATTTAACGGAGAAATCTTGACCTTGAAAGACTTGAATATGATCTTGAAATCTTTCTTGAACTTCTTGGACTAGGGAACTTAGATTCTTGGTTATTCTTGAAGAGGAGAATTGAATTCTTGGATTCTTGGGGGAGGAAAACTTGAGTTTCTTGTTCTTGGAAAGAAACCCTAATCTTATTATTCTTAAGAGTGGGAGAAGAAATAAGATGTTATGTAATTGAATATGAGGGAAAATAACACCAATTGAATATGAGGGAAAATAACACCATATGATGCTTTAAGTCGTGGGAGGGTTAGGGTTTGAGGTAAGGAAAAGACAAAAATACCCCTACAAAACTAAATAAGAATTGCTGAAATTTTTAGTTAATGACTTGAGTTGATAACTTATCAACTAGTTGATGGCTTATCAACTCAAGTCGTCACTTTTGTAGCTAATACAGTTATGGGTGACGACTTAGTTGATAAGTCATCACTTAGTTGATGAATTATCACCTCAAGTCGTCACTTTGTAGCTGAAGTTGATAACATTCTGGTTAAGGCTGACGACTTGGCTGATAAGTCGTCACATAATTGATGGCTTATCACCTCAAGTCGTCACCTTGTTGATAGACGGACATGCTAAAGTAAAATAACCATAACTTTCCACTCTGATATCGGATTAAGGTGAAACCAAGTGCATTGGAATGAAGACTCAAAGACCTTTCATTTGATATATAGTAGAACACCTGAATCGATATATTCTGGTAGGTATATACATTTATAGTTGATTCTTGTAGGATCGAATACAAAAACTCAATCAATAAAAGTGTTCTCAACTCGACTTTGCTCTCAGTGCTTCCTATGAACATTTCTCACCTCATAAGAAATATTCTCAATAGGATAATGATCATGACACATTTATTCAAATGTAAGTCATGGGATTAGAGTTTATAGACATAGGAACGACGGTTTAAATTCTAGTATAAAAATATGGGATGTTACTTATCTCCTACTTAGGAACATTCATCTTTGAATGAGACCGATTAACTGAGCATAGTGGGAGAACTGAGATTATATACTGAAAATACATGACTAGAAACATAAATACATGACGAAGTCTGAAACCTGATACATGACTGAATTGATTTTGTGAATACATGCAATGACATGAGAATGGTTATAAGGCTAAGAAAAAAAATGAGAGAGTAAACTTATAGTACCTATTACTTCAAGCTGGATCTTATTTCGTGAAGAAAAGTTGAGAGATTTAGTACATGAAAACTTAAGGATATTACAACATCTCTCCCTTGGGATAGATCGTCCCTCAAATGATACTGACTTAGCTGAAATACTATGGAAAGATTGAGATATGGTTCAGAACACTTACGAAACTAAGCTGAATTTGTAATTTGCATGAATGCGAACATCTTACCTCATGGAATTGCCTTAGTTGTGAAACTTTAGGTGATAAGACTAAATGAAAAGCTGGAAATCTATAGGTGCTTATCTGTTTGATTGCTAAACTAGATTGCAGGCTATATGGACTAGATCATACTGACTACTCATATTCAAATGGAGTATTTCTTCAATACTCTTCTAAGAAATTCTAATAATATTAGGGAGCAAAGAATTTTTGGAATGATCTGAACAAGACATCTGAATAAGGAATAACAACATTGATACAACTCTAAAGCATGAAACATAGACATATAAATCATAAGCTAGGATAGAATTACTAGTCCTTAGGCAATACAACTTCTTACTTTCAAGCTTAGAAACACTTCTCAAACACTCCCTCAACTATACTATTCCCCTAAAATACCATACTCATTTGATTCAACTTATAATTCTTACATAGGCATTGATAAATCCACCTACTAAAGTCTAAACTAAACTAAATTCTCTCGCTATGATCAAGCCTAACTTAAAATCACAAGGTACAACATGCCACACCATAATTCTATTCTAAACCAAATAATTCAATCTTCTATGTCACTTTTAGGCCTCACACCCTAAGCATAATATGCCCTACCACTTCAATGACTAACTCAAAACTCTCACTATGGATTCACTAGTGCATATTGCATTCATCCACTTATATCCAAACATGACATTCAACCCTATCTTTATAACAACATATGAACATCAAGGCAAACACCCATAAGGCATACTTCTTATATTCTCTAAACATCAATCAATAACAACTTCTTTGCACTATTCTTAAGAAAACATACCTAGGATTCTCAACTAACTATGACATATACCAAAGATTTACCCCAATAATCCTTCACCCTTGAGCCTTAGCATAAATAATCTTTCTTAATGAGGGTTATCAACTCCCTCACATCTAAACCATTGCTTATCCATTATCATCACAACTATATTAACATAAGAATAGGTCACTGAAGGTCTAACGCATAAGGACTTGTAGCACGAAAGCATACTATACATAACTTTAACACTTAACTAATGCCTAAGGAATAGAATGTCAAAGGCATCATGTAACGCATCGAAATCTTATCCCAGAACGTCACACGGTGCTTAAGGATATAAGTAGCCCAAGCTAACCCTTTTGAACCTGCTACTACATATAAAACTTACTTTGAGATGAATAAAGCAAAACAAAGGTACCGTCATATCAAAATCATAATGGAATATGAAGAAATACTTGTCTGGACAGTCAAAATACTAAAAGTCTAAATGTACTGGTAATCTAGTCTGACAAGCCTCTACTAATGAAGAACTAGAGAGTTATTGGGACAGACCCCCAACTGACTTGACTAAAATAAAAACAATAACAACTGAAAATCTAAGCAATAGGTCCTCGAACTATGAGAACTCACCAGCTGCAGAATGTAGACAAAGGTACTCAGAAATCACTGTTACTGCTGAGACTAAGCACATGAACCTACATTATGAGATAATGTAGAACACAGACGTATATGTGGATTAGTACTTTGAGGATGTACTGAGTATATGGGGGTGTATGCATTTAAGTATACAATGTTATCACTCTTTATAAAACATGCATGCTGATATGAATGACTCACATAGCTTGAGTAAAACTGAAATCTGAATCTCTTAAATCATGTATAATGAAGCATATAGTACAAATCTAGTAAGCCATTACACTTAGTTCTAACATCTGTATTCTCCATCTTATTCTCAAAACTTGTAAACAAGAGAAATCTAAAAAAAATAATAGCTTTCAAAACTTATACTTTTATCTTATGGAGAATAAGGGACTTCTTTAAAACTTAGAGATTTTAGGACTTTGGGAACCTCAAAATCAAACTTTCAACATATAAACATTTATCTTAATTAGAGTAGGGGTCTTCTTTGGGAGTTTTTTTTAATCGACATAAACCATTTAAGCCACATGGAGTCCAACGTCTTGCTCATATTAGGGAGAGTTGATCTACCCTAGCCATCGGAATAGAACCTTAACTTTAGTGATCACTTATCTTAACCCGCTTGGGGTAACTCAAAAACCTACGGGGCATATAGTTCTGGGGTATGAGACCTTGGAATCATACCCAACTCGGTGCTAAATACTACTCCCATACTTAAGCTCAGAACTTTTAGGAAATCCACTTTAAAATAATTATTGGGTCTATAATAAAGACCAAATATACTTCTCTTGACTTTAATTCATAAGTAATGTGGACTTCTATCTTAGCTCAGACCCAAAAGGATCAAATTTTTATTTAAAATCTGAAAAATAACCTAACCAAAGGGTGCTTATAGCACAAACAATCTTAAAC
>JAPEIP010000007.1:12567718-12587676 GCA_026120095.1 Capsicum chinense
ACTCTAAAGTAAGAAGGGATCACCATCTCATCACAACTCTTATTGACATGCATCATAGTCTAATTCTCAAAACTTGATTTGGTTCTTCACTCTATGATCTCCCCCTTAGATCAAAGCTAACATTCTAAGCGTATAGGTCTACTCCATATCCTTGAGACAGAGCTATACCTTCTCTACTCTAATGGTCTACACATGAATGCTCACTCACCTAATGAAACTATATATAGATATTAATAACATTATTCCTAGACACTCTCTTAATACATACCACCCTTAACTTCTTTGAGCTTCAATAATCATCATCACAGACTTACACTCTATTAACTCAACAAATAAACCTGCCTCACTAAACGCATAATCCGCCTCACTAACTAAACTCATAACAAAAGACTCAGCACCATATATCCGTAACTCTTTAACATAGCCATCAAGAATACCATATACTATATGACTAGCCTTATTCACACTTAG
This sequence comes from Capsicum chinense, assembly GCA_026120095.1. Lineage (NCBI taxonomy): Eukaryota > Viridiplantae > Streptophyta > Magnoliopsida > Solanales > Solanaceae > Capsicum > Capsicum chinense. Next base: position 12,568,190 of record JAPEIP010000007.1, read on the forward strand.
AAACTCACAGGCACTATCTAAGCACATGTAACACTTAATAATCTTAGAAAGTAATTCAATCCCCAAATAACGTTGGGTACTCCTCTACGTCATACCTACAACATCATACTCAATTGCGAATAAATAAACTTATACTATTGCATACATTATCTCAAGCTTATTCGATCACTTCCATATAACTGGAATCACTAACCGGGCAATCATTATTTCCACCTTGATGATCATCTACTATTCAAACGTAGTGTTTAGTACTAGGCATGATTAATAACCCAACCTCACATACTATTCTAATTTGGAAGCTATAAAATAAGACATCAAGAAACACTATTCCATTAGAACCTTATAATAACAATAATTGATCACGATCAAATGGCCTATCTTATTATAATCCATTAGCACATCCTCCCTCTACACATCACTACTATTCACCCATCTATACACCCAAATTTCTTTCATAACTCTATAAGTTTCAACTAAACTCCTTTTTGCAACCTCAAGGGAAGCTTAAATTAATGATACTAAACCACCAAATACTTTCATTAATATCCAATGTATTTTTAACAAAATAAGTACCATCAATAACTCAGTTCATACTTCAAGCAAACAATCATTCACCTTAACTAATAACTCCTTCTCTACCATCTACTAAACTAACACATAATGATATACCACCTCACTACTAACTCAATCGTATGCAAAAGTTCATCTATATACATTCAATCAATCGCCCCAACCAACTTTCTTGTCATTAAACTTCTATACCCATACTTCCAACTATAAGAAGGCTCTACTACTTATGAATTATAACACTCTAGGTTTAAATATCTCTTGAATACAAACTCTATTCATCAATCTAGGTTCATACTATCTCCTTTTATGAGATCTATCTATATTGAAGGAATAATGAGGAATATGAATACATATCTTATGTCGTTTTAACTCAACGACTCTTGAGGATGAGTAAATAACTTTCAACTTGAGGAACTTATAACACTAGCGAGCTCCTCTCAAGCTCTTTATGTGACTTCTGAAGTTACTGATAGTAAATCTGAGAGCATCATCGTGGGATGAATTGGAACTTACTAATAATGTTATCTCAAGAATAATTCACAAACAGAGAATTTTGGAGTAACAAACGAATCGACAGAAATTTTTGAGAGAACAACTTTATAGCACGATCTAGAGTAAGAAAAAAATAAGGAATTTCTTTAATGTCCAATAGCCTCTCAAAGAAAAGTATGAACGTCGATGTACTATTTCGCAAGACTCTACTAGACATGGCTTCATAGACACCTTAGGACGCTTAAAACCTAGCTCTGATACCAAGTTTGTAATGTCCCGAGACTACCCCCTGGATGTTACACGATGCTTAGGACCACAAGTGACCTAAGCTAACCCTTATTCTGGCATGACTTCTGAGTAACTAATATAAAATACATAAATCAAAAAGAAATATGTGGAAGATAAATATTTTTTGAATATGATCAATAACAAACTATATTAAAATAATTACAACTCTACTTATAAAAAAACTAAACTAGAATCAAATACATCAACTCTACTATATGTCTATGAAGCCTCTACTAATATTGACTATAGATAGTCAAAACATGACCCCTAACTATTCATAATCAATACGACTGAAAAATTAAAACAAAATGCTACTCAATACTATGATTGACTCGAGCCCTCGAATCCAAAGAACTCATCACCTGCTAACTTGAATTTGCACACTGTCTGATGATGATATCTGGGATACAATTGGTACCTACATTATGAGAAAATGTAACACATAGACGTATATGTGGATCAGTACTTTTGGAATGTACTGAGCATGTTCGGGTGAATACATAAGTAAAAAATAACACAATATCTATACAAAACTTTCAAAGGATACATGCTAAATGTAAATGGCTCACCTTGGCTCGAATAAAACATGTACTGCAAAATAATAAAGCATGAGTATATAAAGCATATATAATCTTTGTGAGTCAAAACACTTAGTTCTAAAAGTTGCACTTTTATTATTTCTATTGGGAGTTTCTTCTAACCGACATAAACCATGTGAGCTGTCATGGAGTCCAACGTCTTACCCACGTTGGAGAGAGTTGTCCTACCTTTGTCATCGAAATAGAACGTTATCTTAAGTGATCACTGACTTAGCCCACTATGATCACTCTTAAACCTGCATTGGCGCGTAGTTCTGGGGCATGAGACCTTTGGAATCATACCCTACTCGGTGCTAAATACTACTCATATACTTATCGCTCGGACTTTAGAAAATCCACCTTAAAATAATACAAGAGTTTATAATGAAAACCAATTATGCTTCTCTTTCTTCAAAGCATGAACAAGATAAATAATTGTAGATTCTAATCTTAGGTTGGGATCAAAAGAACAATTTCTTTCTTAAAATCTGAATACATGCTTATCAAAAAATACTTAAACATCATCTTTCTTGAAATAGCAACACTTAAACTTGGGGCTTATAACCCATGCTTGAAAATCATGTCAAATCACAAAAAATTCATGCTCAACATTAATAATCTTGAAATACTTTAACAATTCTAATCAAGATAATGAAACTCAATTCTCAATATGTGAAATCAAGTCACGCGCATTAACTTGTGAAAGTAAATATGCAATTCAACACTTAAATCACTTTTAACTTCATAAAATTCAAATATTAATAATTGGATATGAACCCTAAATTGAAATTCATGTATCGACTTTAAAACATGTTTTGCACACAAGGATAAAAAAATATCCCTGTTCATAACCCCACATTCCTTAATAGACTTGATTTAATGGAGAAAGCTTGACCTTGAAAACCTTAGAGATAATCTTGAAAGCTTTCTTAAACTTCTTGGACTAGGGAACTTAGATTCTTGGCTATTCTTGAAGAGGACAATTGACTTCTTGGATTCTTGGGGGAGAAAAACTTGAGTTTCTTATTCTTGGGAAGAAACCCTAATCATATGCTCTTAAGAGTGGGAGAAGAAACAACGTGCTATGTAATTAAAAATGAGGGAAAATGATGCCTTATGATGCTTTAAGTTGTGGGAGGGGTAGGGTTTGAGGTGAGGAAAAGACCAGAATACTCCTATGAAACTGAATAAGAATTGCTGAAATTTTTAGTTGATGACTTGAGTTTATGACTTATCAACTAGTTGATTGCTTATAAACTCAAGTCGTTACTTTTATAGCTTAGACGATTATGGGTGACGACTTGGTTGATAAGTCGTCACTTAGTTGATGACTTATCACCTCAAGTCATCACTTTATAGCTGAAGTTGATAACATTTTGTTAAGGCTAATGACTTGGCTGATAAGTCGTCACTTAGTTGACGGCCTATCACCTCCTTGTTGATAGATGGACATGTTGAGGTAAAATAAGCATAACTTTCCACTTCGATATCATATTAAGGTTTTACTAAGTACATTGGAAAAAAAACTCAGAGACCTTTCATTTGATATATAGTAGGACACTTGAATCAAAATATTCTTGGAGGTATACTTGTTTATAGTTGACCCTTGAAGGATCGAATACAAAAACTCAATCGATAAAAGTGTTCTCAACTCGACTTTGCTCTAAGTGCTTTCTATGAAAATTTTTCACCTTGTAAGAAATATTCTCACTAGGATAATGATCATGGCACATGTATTCAAATGTAAGTCGTGGTGTTAGAGTTTATTGACGTAGGAACGACGATTTAAATTCTAGTGCGAAAATACGGGGTGTTACAACTTTTAAAGTACAAATTATGCTCCACGGGAAAGAGTTGACACTACTATGTTATGTCTTCATTTATGAAATGTTATACAACTCTTGCCTAAGAGGAAAGGCTTAGCTCAAAGACTTTTAAACTACAAATTATGTCCTACTTGCAAGAGTTAACACTACCACGTTATGCTTTCATGTATGAGATGTTCTACAACTCTTGCCTTAGAGGCAAGACTTAGCTCAAGGACTTTCAAACAACAAATTATGACCCACAGGAAAGAGTTGACACACCACATTATTTCTTTGTTTTTGATATGTTCTGCAACTCTCGCCTTAAAGGCACGACTCATTCCAAGAATTTTCTACTATGTACATTGGGCAAGAGTCAACAATAACACATCGTGTTTTTTACTAACGAAATGTTCTATAACTCTTGTCTTAGAGGTATAACTCATCCTAAAGACCATCAAACAACAAGTTATGCCCTATGGGCAAGAGTTGACGCCATCATATTGTGTATTGATTTATGAGATGTTTTATAACTCTTTTCTTAGAGGTAAGACTTAGACCTAGGACTTTCAAGTAACAAGTTGTGCCCTATGGGCAAGAGTTGACATTACCATATTGTGTTTTGATTTATGAGATATTCTATAACTCTTGCCTTAGAGGCAAGTAACCCAAGGACTTTTAAATAACAAGTTACGCCCCATGGGTAAGAGTTGACACTATCACATTATGTTTTGATTTATGAGATGCTCTATAACTCTTTCCTTAGAGGCAAGACTTCGCCCAAGGACTTTTAAACAACAAGTTACGCTACACGGGCATGATTTGACACAACCACATTGTGTCTTGATTTATGAGATGTTTTATAAATCAAGGACTTTTAAACAACAAGTTATGCCCTATGGGTAAGAGTTGACACTACCACAGTATGTCTTAATTTGTGAGATGTTCTATAAATCTTGCATTAGAGGCTTGAATTAGTCCAAGGACTTTCAAAAAAAAGTTACGCCCTATGGACAAGAGTTGACACTACCACATCGTGTCTTGATTTATATGATATTTTAAAACTCTTACCTTAGAGGCAAGACATAGCCGACAAGTTACGCCTCATGGACAAGAGTTGATACCATCATATTGTGTCTTGATTTATATGATGCTCTATTAGTCTTGCCTCTAAAATAAAACTTAGCTATTGTTGAAAAAATAGCACACTAGCAGTTATCCAGTTGACAAATTCAACTAAAAAGCATAATTTAGCTTACCAAAGTCTCCTCTTAAGTAAATGTCAAAGTTGAAAGTGATGTTCGAAATAAAATTTGACATAAGAAATTGATCAAAGAGCAGAAGTTGCGGTAACAACAACAACAACAATGGTTAATAAGAAGAATATGAAGATGATAATAAAGTATAAAATGATGATAATGAATCAGAAGATAATGAATAAAGCAGCAGCAATAATGAACAATAAATACCGTGAAGAGGGAGAAAATAACAATGGATGAGAAGAGAGAAAAACACGTTTTTTTCCCTTCATTTTCCATTATATTAACTAACATTTGAATCAAAGTGTAATTTAAAAACTTATGGATTATTTTGATTATCACCTCCACTCAATTATTAAGACTTGTGTCACCTACACCTCATTTTAAAACTTTTCTGTCACACCTCATTTTAAAATTTTTCTGTCACGTACAGCCCAAAGCCTCAACTAACTAGGATAAACTTGAGAAAATTAAGTGAGAGGTGACCAAAAAGTCTTCAAATTAAAAATGGTGACAACTTTGACCAGCTAAGGCCAAAACTTTATTTAAATTGTGATTAAATTAATTGGGGTGTAAAGTGTAATTTTTAAAAAAAAAAATTAATTTTTTAAAAAGTTCTCCAACTCCAAATTTCAAATTTTAGAGTTCCCTCTTTTCTTATCGTTCAATCTTTCTTTTCTTTTTCTTTCTCCCCATCTTCTTCTTATTTTTTTCTCTCTCTAGATTTTACTCTTCTTCCATCTTCTCTTCTTCTTTTTCTTTCTCTTCTCATTCCGTTCTTCCTTTTCTAATTTTCATAGACTATTTTTAAAAAAAAAATTAAAAGTTTGAAAAATAAATTTTGATTTCTTTTAAAAATGAATGAAGAAATAATTTAGTAAATTCAGCAACTATGAGAGTTGCTTCAGCAACTATGGTAATTATTGCAACAATTACTATTAGTTGTTGTGTTACAACAATTACCAAAGTTGCTGTAGTAATTATCGAAGTTGTTGCAGCAACTTTGACTATTGCTGCAGCAACTTTGATACTTACTTAATTTCTAAAAAAAGATTTGATTGGAGGAGGAGACCATAAAAAAGTGATATTTATGATAAAAATGAAGGTGGTGGTGCTGGTGGTGACGCCGAGTGAGAAGATGATATTTGGTGTGGTGTTGATAGCGATGATGGTAGAGAAGAAAAAAAATAGGCGATAGTTATGTAGAGGGAGGAAATAATAATGAATCTGGAAGAGGTGGCAATGGTAATGATAATGATAATAGAGGAAGAGGGCGACAATAAAAAGGGTGTGGAGGAGGAGTGATGGTAATGGCATAGAGATATTTGTGTAAATATGAGGTAGGAATCTTTGTGTAAATAGTAAAAACTTAAGGATTTTAAAATTAGTATCATTAACACTAATCTTAAAATTGACACTTCTACTCCATATTTAAGACTTGTGTAGCTATTTATTTTTGTTTTGAAATTATTTATCACACTTAATTAATTTACCGGATAAACTTCTTGAGATTTGTACAAGTCACTCTCAGCTAAAATTAGGGCAACAAGTTGCTGTTAGCCGGCATTGAAGATGAGAAGACGTATTTGTCTGCGCAAAAAAAGCAATGTTATTATTCCCAATACTCCTTCTGCAATTAGATTTTATTCTTCATTATACATCAATGTTGATAATGAGGTAAAGTGTTTAGATGATGTTGTTAATCTCTTCCGTAGAATGGTCAGAATGAATCCTCTTCCTTCTCTTCCCGTATTCTGTCAACTATTTAAAACTATGCTGAGTATGAAGCATTACTCCTCTGTCGTTTCTCTTTTTCAAGATATGCAGAAATTGGGTATCCAAATTAATGGGTTCATTTTGGGTAGTGTGATTAACAGTTATTGCCTGATGCATCGTTCTGATCTTGCATTTTCTGTGTTACCCATTTACGTGAAGAGTGACATCCCATTCAATGTTGTCACCTTTATCACCTTAATTAGGGGATTATTTGCTGAAAATAATGTCAAAGATGTTGTTCAATTGTTTAAAAAAATGGTGATGGAGAATATTTGTGAGCCCAATCGAGTCATGTATGGAACCGTCATGAATGGGCTCAGCAAAAGGGGACATACTCAGAAGACCTTAAGTTTACTCCGGCTAATGGAAAAAAAGAAAATTAAGCCCGACATATTTAAGTATAGTATTGTTGTTGATGCCCTCTGCAAAGATGGAAACTTAGATGTTGCTAGCAACCTTCTGTACGAGATGAAGCAGAAAGGCATTCCTCCAGACATAGTCATGTATAGTTCAATAATTGATGGTTTTTGTAAGCTTGGTCAGTGGGAAAAGGTTAAGACTGTGGTAAAAGGTTAAGACTTTGTTCTCTGAGATGGTGAATCTTAATATTTATCCAAATGTGCCCACCTTCAACATACTAATAGATTGACTATGCAAAGAAGGGAAAGTCGAAGATGCCGAGGAAGTAATGAAACACATGGTCGAAAAGGGTGTAGAGCCTGATATAATCACCTACAATGCGATAATGGATGGATATTGTTTGTGTGGTCAAATATATAGAGCGAAGAGAATTTTTGATATCTTGATAGATAAGGGCATTGAGCCTAACATTTTTAGCTATAACATACTAATAAATGGATTTTGTAAGAAAAAAAAAGTGGCCGAGGCCATGCAATTGTTTGGTGAAATTTCTCAAAGGGGATCAAAGCCGGATACTGTTACCTACAATACTATCCTGCAGGGTTTGTTTGTTGTTGGAAGAATTGGCGATGCAAAAAATATTTATGTCGAGATGCTATCTAGGGGGCGTGTACCTAATTCATCCACTCACCGTACTTTGCTCAATGGTTATTTTAGGTATAGACTTGTTCAAGAAGCTATGTCACTCTTTAATAAGTTGGAAATAAATAAAGAAGATATCGATATTGAATTTTACAATGTTGTCATTAATGGATTGTGCAAAAATGGTAAACTCGATGAAGCTCATGCTATTTTTGAGAAGCTTTCTTTCATCAGATTGCTTCCAGATGCGAGAACATACAATGTAATGATAAATGGATTTTGTCTAAATGGGTTGTTTGATGAAGTTAAATGTATTCTAAGAAAAATGGAAGACAATAATTGTCCTCCAGACAATATCACTTATAATGTCATTGTGCAAGGATTTCTCAGGTGCAACAAAATTAGTGAAATAGCATCTTTCATGAAGGAAATGGATGGAAGGGGCTTCTCGTTTGATGCAACTACAACTGAGTTATTGGTTAAGGCTGTAAGTGAGAATCGTTCCGTCCTTGACATGATACCAGAGCTTAACGCGGAAAACAAGAAGTAAATATTGCTTTTGATTGGTTTACTCGGCTATTTTATAATTTTGATACAGTTTTCATTTATCACCTCAAATGAAATGGCATCCAATGCAATTGTCGAAGCTGAAATATGGCAATTAGAACGCAGCTTGGGCTTTCAGGCAGGCTTATTGAGGAGGTACATCACTTTTGATATTTTGATTGTTTTTCCACTCTTTCTATATCTTGGAAATCAGATATTACTGCTCTCTTGATATGATAAATAGTGTGAGTTTCCCTTATGTGTAAACATTATAAGTTTAGGAATATCGTTTCCAATGCTATTTAGTTATCTTCATGTATTGTCATTTTCTAGCTTTTGAGAATAAATAACAACTTCGTGCAACTTAGAAATTGCTCTGGAAACAATCTTTGTGGTAGTTTCCGATCTAAGAGTTCCGGATGCTTTGTTGAAGTAGAACTTGTTTAAAATTTATAGGGGATACAAATTTTCATTGCTATTCGAAAAGAGTCGTACTCCATATATTAATGTCAACAAATTTAGAACATGGAGTGAAGTATTTCTTCTTTTGTAGTCATGGCTCTGTTTGAAATTCTCTTTGTTTTAGAATATGGATTTTAACTTTTAAGTGTAAACTCTGCTTGTTATTTTAAGAATTTGGGGCAAAAGAGGCCCATGTCTTATCTTATACTTTAGCACTGTGCTTTTAATGCTGGTAACTTTAGTTACTGAGATGAACACAGTAGAGCTTTCCATGATCATGCATCCATGTGTAACTTTGTCATAGTTTGGTAGAGGATATTTTGTTGTCTATGGGAAATTGAATCCTGTGTATATTATCAGACAGGAGTAGCATATTTCAGATAGGGATTTTTTTATATGATGTCAGTTTTGTTGATGTGTGGGTTTGTAGAATAGGTTCATCTTGGTCACACCAGAAATTGAAGTTCTAAAAGCAAACCAACTGATGACCGGTACTACTTTCTGCTTCATTTTTAAAACCTTTTTTTAAGTGTATTTGCTTCAAACAAAAGATAAACCCAGCAGCAGTACTTTTCGAGAGTCCAACATGCGCCATTTGAGTTAAAATAAATTCAAAAACATGTACCAAATCTGAGCTGTAAACTTGCAATGTATGAATAATAGCGCCTTTTCAAAGGGTTTTCTCCTTGTGGAGACTAAGACACTTCTACTGTTGCACTATGGTTAGTTGCAAATCTGAAAATCTTGGGAAGTTGCTCCTTAAATGGTGTATTTCATATCCATCTGTCTTGCTTGAATAGGATTGTTTCTACCATCTCCCAGTTTAATGTGCTCTGTGCTCTGAGAATTATTAGGAACCTTTGTGATCCTGAGTTTCCTATTCCATATTTTAATCCAATCAATTGCTTCCACATCAATTCTTGCTTATTGTGGAACTTCAATAGCCAATTCATAAGTAAACTGATGTTGTGTATCCCGAGGATTCTTAGTCCAAGTCCAAGTCATTTGATAAATATATGTAATGACTTGGACTCGCAAATCAAACAGCAAATTCTGTGGCATAAAACTGGGCCATGCTATAGCCTAATAAATCCCGCTTTTGGTTTTTGAGGCGTAAGATAGCGCAATGTAGATTGCTCTTAGTTACCTCAGATCAACTCATCTGCCCAAGACTAACGTAAAATTGAGTGATGATTTTTTCTATATTGTCTAGTATGTTATTCTATTGTAATTGAGTTCATTTCCCAATCAGTGCATCTGCAGTTATCCAGTAAACATCTCTCATCTGCTTTATGCAGGTGACACCCTAATTTTCTGTGGGGCAAACAGAATTCAGGTGTTTTTTTTTTAATCTAACTTTGTTTATTTTTGAACCTCTTTCAGGTCTCCACATTAACATGCTTAAAAGCGTCATGTATTCGGTTAATGTGGTGAACATTATGGAGGAATTGGCAGAGATGCTAGGTTGCAACATTGGATAATTCACAACCACCTACCTAGGACTTCCACTTGGGGAAAAATTTAAATCATCTACCATTTAGAGCGGAGTCATTTAGAAGTTTGAGAAGAAGTTTGCATCCTGGCAAATGCAATACCTCTCCATGGGTGGCAGGTTGACTCTAATCAACAGTGTTCTTAGTAACATTCCAATCTACTCCATGTCACTATTTCCCATGCCAAACAAGACTTTGGAGAAACTAGATCAACTTAGGAGGAACTTCTTATTGGAAGTGAACAACACTAAGCACAAATTCCATTTAGTCAAATGGGATAAAGTGATATTGCCAAGGCACCAAGGTGGGTTAGGCATCAGAGACCTAGCCAATCACAATAAATGACTGCGAATGAAGTGGCTATGGAGATATACACAAGAGGACTAGAGTCATTGGAAATTAGTGATCAAGGCAAAGCATGGAAGTCAAGACCACTGGGGTACTGATCAGGTAAGGGGCTCTCACGGTATAGGAGTTTGGAAGAGTATAATCAAACTTTGGGATGAATTCTCACAGAATCATCAACGGATAGTTGGGAATGGTCAACACGTCAAGTTCTGGAAGGATAAATGGTCATGGAATGACGCTCTAAAGAGTGGTTTCCCTGCATTATTCAAAATAGCTACAGATCCAGATGCAACTGTGCGAGAATACAGAAATAAAATTTTTGGGATCCAACTTTCAGAAGGAACTCACAAAATGGGAAGTAGAGAATTTGCTCAAACTCTTACAGGCTCTCACAGACAATTGGACTTGGAAGTTATTCTGGAAGGTCAATCTTCTATCCAAAGTTGTTTGCATCATCTGGATAATAATTTTTGAAACCTGTCTAATAGAGGACAACCTTGCAAGAAGCAGACATATGGTACATGTTCCTCAATCTTTCTTGCCTTAGGTGGATAATGCCTAACACTATCAGAGAGCCACTGGATAGTTGACACCATCAAGAAGATTCAGGAAGATGATACCAGCAGATGATACCGGCTGCCATCTTTTGGACTATTTGAAATGAAAGGAACAGAAGATATTTTGATGGTCTCTCAACTAGCCAAACCATGCTCAAAGGGCGATGTCTTTTGTATTTATATAGTTGGGTCTTTTTATCCCCAATGGATTACCTTGATAGCTTTTTAGATTTTATTTGCACTATGGTTATGTACTAGAGCTAACACACTTGTGCTCACTCTTTTCTAACTACCTTGCATCCTTGGGATGCCATGAACAGAATCAATTACTTCATCAAAAAAAAAGTGTACTTGCAGTTAGTCCAGATTGTCTTACCTGGAGGGTTGATGTTGTATCTAGAACACCTAGTTCTATGAACAGCTTCTTGCTATATTTAGCCTATGGAAGCAAATCGAAGCTGAATTTTCCTTCGAAATGATGTATCCAACACCTATCTGCATCCATTGTCAGGCTCATTGGCTTTCTTGACACCATTCTCTCTGTATTTCTTTCATACAGTTCAGTGGTGTTATTTAGTAGTTGTCTTTACTATGCTTTTGTGACTCTATTGCTGTCGTTGTCATTACTTGGGTCATCATATCAAGTTCTTCATTGTAGTGCTCAACTTGAAGAACAAGTGTTATCTTATTGGGACGCTATAAGATAGGAATACATGTATCTATTTTCTTCTAAGTGGAATCATTTGCATGTCATCTTTTGTTTCTCTTTCATTACCATAATAGAGTGCACCTGGTTTATGAATGTCGTGCTGATAATTTCTTGTTGCTTTGACTTGGCCATGTGATGCAAAGCATTATAAAATAAGTCTGCTTGGAACCTTCACATGAATTTGAAACCGGAAGATTACTGGGTATTCAGTGGCAATAACATGACTCCTTGAGCTTCCGTAAGACTATGCATTTCTTACTCTGTATCAGTTGCAAGATCATCATTAGACACAAATTTACTGTCAATTGATTTTTGTTCTTTTTTTCTCCCTTCTGTTCTCTCTCTCATTAACTCTGTTGAACCAGATTATCCCAGGAAAATTGTAGTAGTAGATCATCCAAGTCAACAAAAGTCAAGGACATTATGATAGAAGAGGTAATCTTAAAAACCTTTTCTCGCTGTTGTCTTAAATAATACTTCGCAACACATTAGAGCAGTTTGTACTTGAAGTGGAAGTCACACATAAGTTGGGACATGACATCTTTAGAAGATTTAAATATGGAGGTTAACCAGGTGTCCTTGAGTAAGTAACTGACATATATATTTAATATATATAGACGTATATGGTGATGTCTTGGACTTGGGTGCTGGCTGGGGCTGACCGGACCTTCAAATAGAAGGTTATTTTTGTTTTGGACTCGTTCGTTTGTTTCTATAACATGTTTTAGTTTTTTCTCTAGAACTTCAAATTATTAAGTTTAGATTTCTAACTGACTGAGATACACGTTCATGAAATAAGATATGTTTTATGAATATCCGTCAACCTCTATAATTACGTATTCTCTTTCTTATCAAAAATAGAGTGTCTTCCTGAAAATGACTAATCAATTTGCAATATACAATTTGGTTTTGTTGTTTCTTGAATAAACATTTTTGTATTCTTTAAATATTATACATGCAACATTCTTTAAGGACTTTTTATGCTTCAAATATCTCTTTCTAATTTTCTGCATAATGTTTCACTTTCCAGATAACTACATCAAGCAAATTTTAGTCATTGATTAGACTGGTAGGGCCTCCATGCAGATATTGTCTGTGTTGTTGTGTTGTTGTAAGTGAGCATTGGGATGAGCTGAACCATTTAAAGCCTACATACAAGGAGGTAATCAGATGACGATGGCAAATTTGAAATTACACAATAGCTGTTTATTGATGAAGTGGTTGGGGAGATATGCTAATGAAGATCAAGCATTGTGAAAGGAGGTGATCATGAATAAATATGGACAGACAAGTCAATGGTGCACCGATAAAGTGGTCAGTACTTACAGTGTATCAATTGCAGGGCTATCAGGAATTCATGGGCTAGTCTTGACAAACATGTTGCCTTTGATGACTATTTTTCCCTGATTTATTTTCCATATGCAGCAACCCTGAAGCCGCTGTGGCAAATTCTTGGACTCCTCGAGGGTGGAATATTTGCATTAGAGGGATTCTAAATGACTGGGAAATTGATAGGGTGGTTGGTCCTCTTAAAGAAAGTAGATAAGTTCGGAGGCACTTCCCCAGTCCCTAATGCAATCAAGTGGAAACATAACAGTGACGGGAGGTTTATTTCAATGGTGTGTATAAATTGAAAGTTTTGGGGCAACCAGGTGACAGAACAGGTTCATGGACCAAAGTGTGGAAATGTTTGATCCAATTCAAAATCAGGTGCTTCACTTGATTAGTGACCAGAACCTGCATCACTCATGAGGCAAACAGTCAATTGTTTCTGCAATATAAAGTGACAGCCCATCTGTATTCACTCTTCTTCAACCGCACTGGTAATAACTGAACTTATGTCAGAACACACGGCAGATCTTCCAAGTTACTAGATCAGGAGAGGGGTAGCAAATCCCAAAAGAGATGGTGGAGAGAAGTTCATCACGTATTTGGTGGACAGCGTAGTAGGAAAGAAATGCGATTGTATTGTGTATTTTCATTTTTGGTGTTGAGAGGCAAATGTAGGGGATGCAGATCAATTGGTAGATCTTTTAAGCTCTCTGTAGTTAGCTTTGATTTATAAATTGTTTAATATTGCAGTTTTCTCTTGTTCCAAGGGATTGATGATGTACTTCCTTTTAAGCCCATTCAATGGCTGTCTATATGATTAAAATTCGTTCCGACTAGTGTTTTAAAATGCAGTTTGGGGGCTCGCCCTAGGGCAGGGTAATGGCAAAATGTATCAAGGCATTGGTAAGACTTAGTCCTGTGAGGCTTATGTCTTAAGCGCCCTGCCCTAACCATGTGTAACACCCACTGCGTGGGGCTAGCCTAACAAACTTAGGAAATTATGTGCCGAATTCTTTAATTGACATGGTTGTTTAATTCTTTAATAAATAAATGATGCTTAATTTTTTTAAAATCTATAGAAATAACAAGATTGTGGATAACTCAAATAGCAAGTCATTGTATTGCATATTTACTATTTGAAAGTACTGTGTAGGAGAATATCATTTAACATTTTTAAAAAAAAATACTCAATTAGTCGAACATCTTCACTCTTCATTGGTACTTTTTATATTATTTCCATAGCTATGAAAATTATCATATTTTATCATTTGTAATAGTCTCAAAATAACTATTATTTGAAAGTAAATTATTATGCTTTATTATCTCAAAATTATCGTGAGGATGATAATAAAGTTTAATGATTATTTTCTTTTAGGGATGTAAATTGTATGGTATGATAGAAGTATCTTTTACAAAAATGTGATTCTTTTATTATTTGAAATTTAAGATGTTAGAGTTGATTATCACGTAGTAGTTAATATAGCATTTCTTTTAATTTTTACTTGTAAAACTATATTAGAATTTTATTTTCTATGAGTTTGTTTAATCATGTTTTAATTGTTTAACTATTATTGTGTATAAATTTTTCTTATTAGCACTACTTTACTATATTATAAATTAAAAATTTAAAGTTTCATGGGGCTTACGCCCCATCACCTCGAGGATTACACCTCCACTCGTGCTAAGTAAAACGCCTCGCCTCACGTTCCCGCCTTTTAAAATACTGGTTCCAATATAATGGGAAATGATTTGGTTGGTCATTGATGTGCCAAGTTCATACTCGTTCTTTAGGTTAAACACATGTTTGGAACACAGACCTTCTAAAATTATGACTTTACCCTTCTTTGATACAGGTAACTTTTTTTTCATTATACATATTTATATTTTTAAGGGAAAAGGCTCAAATATGCCATTGAACTATCAGAAATGGCTCATTTATGTCATCCGTTAAAAGTTAGGCTCATTCATGCCATCGCCGTTACAAAACCTGCTCATCTATGCCATTAATTTTTAACGGTGGTTTTTAAAAGCCACTTTGCCACGTGGCCTCTTATTAGAGGTCCACGTTATTAAGTAAAATAAATTAATATTAATTAAAATAAAAAACATGAAACCCATTTAATACACGATCCTTTAAATATCTGACCCACACCCATTGAATATCACATCATCTTTCCACACTATCATCAAATAGCCTAAATTTCCAAAAACCCTTAGTCCAACATCAGGTATGGTTTTATCTCCTCCAATTTCTGTAGTACTTGCAGAGCTTCTGGCCGAGCAGTTGGTGTGGGATCGACACAGTGCTAAGCCATTTCAATGTATTAAGCAACTCATCACCAATATTAGGTGCATCCCTCATAAGTTCAACATCAAACGCTTCATTAGTTCACTCCTCTTTCATAATGAAAGCTACCCACTGTGGCAAATCAAGACCATCCGTAGCCTCGCTAGGGGATTTTCCAGTTAAGAGCTCTAAATGATCACTCCAAGACTATAGACATCAGTATTGGTACTTGCATTCTTGATTTTGGAGAGTTCTGGTACACGATAACCTAGAGTGCCTGCAGTGGCTATCACGTTGGTGTTTCCAGCAATAGTCATAAGCATGGAGAGTCCCACATCTGTAATCTTTGGGTTGTTTTGCTCATCAAGCAGTATGTTGCTTGATGTCAGATTCCCATGTATTATGTTTTCTTTGGTATGCAGAAAGCAAATTCCTTTTGTTATACCGATAGCAATCCTCATCCTTGTAGGCCAGTCTATCATTGTCTCGGGACCTCTAGCTGCGAATAGAGAACATAACCGATAACAATCCTCATCCTTGTTAGATTGAGTGGAAAATGTTATATTCTATTTTAGGTTCTTCAGTCTGCATGTTATCTTGAAAAAAATGTGGATCCTTTTCGATTCTGCTCTTATGTATTGATATTATTTGTCATTAGCTTGGTAATTATAAGTTTGAGGACATAGCAGAGCTCCTCGTGTCTTCCCTTACCTGCTTGGACCACTATACTTTAAGGTTCTCCTCTATGTGGATTCGATATTCAGAGGACTCAATCACTGTTAGACAATGATTGAATCCTCTAATACTAAATTTAACTCAGAGGTTAACCTTGGAGTTTTAGCAGCGTACGCTTTAAATCTCCGTAGCAATAATGACTTCGGTTTACTTCTTACAGAATTGACAAATTGGTTGTTGCGTTACGTCTTACAGAATCAAAAAACTGGTTGTTGCATTATTATTGAGGACATTCGTAATTGTGCAGGAACATTATTCATAGAAGTGATTTTGTTGAGAGCGCGAAGAAGAAAATGTGCTTTGATTTCTAGAAAGTGTTGTAGAGTGGCAAAGTAGCCTTCACTCTTGGATCTACGAGTAAAAAAAGTTTTATGAGTGTTGTTTCGTACCCTTTATTTGGCTTCAACTTGTGAAGTTTTGAATGTTGTTTGGTACCTACTCATGCAGACACTATTTATGTGCATATATGAATATTTTTCTAGAAATATGTGGACATAAATACATTGGAAGAGTAATATTAAAGTGGGTTAAGGTGATAGGTTGGGTGTGGGTGGATTCTTTTTAATGGATCAAAAATTTTTAGTGGGTCTAATTTAATGACATGGACTTCTAATAAGAGGCCACATAGCAAAGTTGTTTTTTAAAAACCACAGTTAAAAAGTAATGGCATAGATGAACCGGTTTTATAACAGCGATGGCATGAATGAGCCTAACTTTTAACGGATGGCATAAATGAATCATTTCTGATAGTTCAGTGGCATATTTGAGCCTTTTCCCTATTTTTAAAGGTAGCTTTATTGTCGTGTCGTATGATTAAGAGGTCATTGATTTAAATTACCAAAACTTTTTTTAACAAATTTTATTACACCATACTGGTGAGGAATTTAGTGACCCCTACTTATATATTAACATCAAAAGAGGAATACATGACACCAAGGGATAGCAAACTGTCATGATCCGGACCAAGGCCCTGGCCGTGACGAGCATCCCGAACCATGAAGGCCCGAGTGACCTTTTCTATTAGGAAATCATGTATTCATACACTATAAAGAAATGACGAAAATATAACAAAACAGAAACATGGTCATTCTCTTACTTCAACTGAACAATATGGGATTTAGTTCATAACATTCAAAACACATGACACCAGTCTATGAAATCTCTAACAATATGAAACCAACATCTGTCTAAAACTGGGACAAGGCCCCCATTCGAACCATAAACCTAAATAATATAACAATGTCCCATAACAAGGCCTTCCGAAATAAGGGAGGCTCACCAACTGCAACTTCTGACAAAATCAATCTACTGCTTAGCAGGATCCCAAGACTGAATCTCAGATCCTGAAATATAGGGGATCAATATAATTGTACCGGTATATGAAACAACCCAAAATAGCATGTTTTTGTACAACATAATGAGAGCATTTTCATAAAACAATGAGTATAATGCATTAGTAGAAACATATGGTCATACTGATAAGAGCTTCAACAATCTCTTGGAAATCGTAACTCATTCTCTACTTATTTCTGGGCTAGATGGTACACCCTATAATCCAAATTATCCCACGGGCTATATGGGATCCGCCCTTGACTCGACGGCCAAGCCCCCAATCCAAGTTTTCTGCAAGGATTACAGTATCAGTAAGGTAGACACGCAAGACCACACAACATGGTGTTATATTCCCAATCAATCAACATGTCATGGTTGTGCACCAGTCAACAAAGCAGGGCTCCTAACCTTAGTCCCAAGTTGGGACGAGATGAATCAAGGTACACCAAACCATAAAGAAGGGTATCGTAACCCCGTGTCGATAAGTCACGATTTCCAGCATTGAGTCTTATGACTCGTGGTTTCTTCGGGTAACCATCTAACCCCCTCTAATCTTAAATTTTCAATTCTTTAAAACCATACTTTCATGTATTTACAACATTCAACACTTATTCTATTAAGGTCAAGCTATCATCGGGTATCATCACACCCAGACTTGTAAGTCATTCATATCAATTCCACAACCCTTCTCATTCTAAACATGCAAATAACCACCCAAAATATTTATAACTTAAACATGCGGTGGCCATGTAAATTATTTAATTTCATGTACTTCTTCGTTTTCATGCAAAGGGTATAGTTAAGACAAAAAAACTCCCTATCATCAATTCACAAACAACCTCAACCCAAGTTTGGATAACCATCAATTGACAATGAAGTTCAAAACATGCAAGTGAATACCACATATCGTATAAATCAAGAAAAATCCACATTGAGAGGGAGGTCTCATAAATCATGCTCTCCATGAAACCTTTCATTACAAACGAAATCATATATATATACATAATTACATTTAAATTTCACAAAAATCAGTTCAAGACAACACATGCTTTCATCAAAACAATTTCATGATATATGTTTTTTGAAATACTATCAAACATTCTTCGTAAACAAATTATAGATCTTTGCACTCGATAAAAAATAAGAAAAACTTATGCCCATGGAGTTTAGGGTATTCCCACATACCTTAAACTACTTAGTTTGAAGAATAGGATCCGAATCTTGATTTGTTTCTTGGAAATCTTGAACTTAAAGATGAATTCTTGATCTTTTGGGAGGGAAGTTAGGGTTTTGTTCTTGATGGATTTGAGCAATTTTGGATATATAATGCCCTAATAACATTTTAATCAGTTGTTAACATGACTTGAGGTTATGGGAAAAAGTCTAAAATTCCCTTCAAAATTAAATTTTTAAGAAAAATCCCACTTTTGGAGCTTACCGCGATATGCCACTATCACGGTGACTTACTGGTTCTGACAGAAATGATTATAACTTTTCGCTCAGGTATCGGATCCAGGAAAAATTGGTATCATTGGAAAGATGACTCAATTATCTACAATTTAGTGGGTCTTGAGCTGAAAATTCTACATATATCAGAAGTTGTATACATTCAAAGTTGATCCTTGTAGAATCGAATACCAAACTATAGACAATTCAAATGCTTTAGCTCAACTTTGCTCTAACTGATTTCCATCAATATTTTTCACCTAATAATGACTTCACATACTAGGATAAAGATCATATCGCATGAATTTAAATATGATTCATGGGATTAAAGTTTACACACATAGGAACAACGGTATGATTTTAAGCTCAAAAATACGGGGTGTTACATTATCTCCCTTTTGGGATCATTTATCCCCGAATAATGGGTAGGGACTTGTTGAAGGTCTAAAGTGTAGAATAAGAACGTAATC
>JAPEIP010000007.1:12594203-12607110 GCA_026120095.1 Capsicum chinense
GATGACCCAAATAGAATTATGTTGATAATGGTTACGAGGCAAACCTGTCATAAAATCCATATTCACTTCCTCTCACTTCCATATGGGAATACTGAACTTTTGTATGGACCCACTAGGTTCTTGGTGCTCAATCTTAACTTGCTGATATGTAGAGCATTTAGCTACAAACTCTACAATATCCATCTTCATCCCACTCCACCAATAGATCTCTCGCAAATCACGGTACATCTTAGTGGCCCCTAGATGAATAGAGTAACGCGACCATGTGCTACTGCAAGAATTCACTGCCTTAAGTCATCTACACAGGCACACATAATCTACCCTGACAATGCAAAACACCATCTCCCCCTTGGGAGAAAACCTCTACTTCCTGATCTTTGACTGATTCTTTCAACCTAACTAGACTGGGATCTCTATCTTGCTTTCCTTTAATTTGAAAAGCAGAGATGATTCAGAGCTACTCTGCACCTATATACTACCCTCTGTTGAGTCGACTAAGCACACGCCTAGTCGGGCAAGCTGATGAATTTCCTAAGATAACTTATTCTTACCATTCTCAACATGAGCACTACTACTAATAGATGATCTACTGAGAGCATCAGCCACTACATTGGTCTTGCCCGGATGGTACAGAACACTCATGTCATAATCCTTTAATAAGTCTAACCACTTTCTCTGATGCAAACTCAAGTCTTTCTGAGAGAACACATACTGTAAACTTTTGTGATCTGTGAACACATCTACATGCACCCCATATAGGTAGTACCTTCAAATCTTTAAGGCAAACACTACAGTTACTAGCTCAAGATCATGAGTAGGGTAATTTTCTCATAGGGCTTAATCTGTCTAGAGAAATAGGCTATAACCTTACCTTTCTGTATAAGGATGCAACCTAAACCTACTCTGGATACATCATAGTACACAACAAACCCATCTAAACCATCTGGTAGAGTCAAAACTGAGGTTGAGGTGAGTCGAGTCTTCAACTCCTGAAAACTCTTCTCACAAGAATCTGACCACTGAAACTTAACCTTCTTCTGAGTCAATTTAGACATGGGGGATGCAATAGAAGAAAATCCTTCAAGAAACCTATGATAATAGCTAGTTAAACCCAAGAAACTCCTGATGTCTGATGGAGAAATGGGTCTAGGCCAGTTTCTCACCACCTCGGTCTTTTAAGGATCAACCCTAATGCCATCACCAGAAATAATATGGCCAAGAAAAGCTACTGATCTTAGTTAGAATTCATACTTATTGAATTTAGTGAACAACTAGTGAGTTTTAAGAGTCTGGAACACTATTCTGAGATGGTCTGCATGATCGTTTTCGCTACAGGAGTAAACAAGAATGTCATCAATGAAGACTATGGTGAACATGTCCAAGTACTACTTGAACACTCGGTTCATCAAGTCCATGAAGGCTCCTGGGGCATTCGTGAGATCAAAGGACATGACTAAAAACTTGAAGTAACCATACCGAGTTCGAAAAGCTATTTTTGGAATGTCACATTCCCTGACTTTAAGCTGATGATATCCTGATCTGAGGTCTATCTTTGAAAAGTAGCTGGCACCCTAAAGTTGGTCAAATAAGTCATTGATTCTAGGAAGTAGATAATTGTTCTTAACTGTGACTTTGTTCAACTGACGGTAGTCTATGCACATTCTAAGAGAACCGTCTTTTTTACGCACAAATAAAATTGGTGCGCCCCACATAGAGATGTTCGGTCTGATGAATCTCTTATCTATGAGATCCTTTAACTATTCTTTTAAATCTTTGAGTTCAACTGGAGTCATTCTATATGGCAGAATAGATATAAGCTGAGTATCTGGAAGAAGGTCTATTCCGATGTCGATTTCCCTTTCGGGAGAAACTTCGAGAAGATCTTTAGGAAATATATCTGAGAATGAAAAAGGGTCATAAATACCCTTAAGGGTCAAAAATTCCCTTTAAGTATTGAAATTGGTTGTAAAATACCCTTCGTTTACCTAATGGAACAAAAATACCCCTTCATCCATCTTTATGGCTCAAATATACCCTTATAACTAACAAATTTTTTAAAATCATAATTAAAAATTTTATTAAATATGTGACAACTTTCTATTGATTATAAATTAAATTAATTAAAATGTTAAACTAAATTCTGATCCAACTAAAATACCCGAGCCAAACCAGAACCAAATCAAAAATCGCCCTAACATATTAAACAAAAAGGAAATTTTGAAGCCTAAACCTGATTTCATCCATCAAATTGCTGAAAAGCATTTTGAAATTGATTTTAGACAAAAGTGACGAAATCAATCAAGAAGTCTAAATCTTTTCACTATAAATTCTTCAGTTCAGTTCTTAGATTTTATTAGCGTCATGAGAATAGCCTAGATGTTTAGGGCTATTTGCACATTTTTTAATCTTTATGGATTTGTTAGCATCTTCTTGACATCTTTAATGAAATTACTTCAAAAAAAAATAAAGATATCATAGTTAAAGGCACATTGCAGTATTGCATGTTTTTTAGTGTAGCAAAATCATGAGTGAATACGCAGATAAATGGATAGCAGAATGCAAAGAAACTAGTCAAGAGGATAATTCAATCTCTTTGATTACTTTAGGCATATTATTCATGTGATTTTCTTTCGGAACTAACGCAGCCAACAAAGAGGATTTTGAAGTGTTTCTTTATATCCAAATCTATGGACCGAATAATGTTTTTAAAGTAAACTAAGAAGGTTGGCATTGTATCACAAAAAATATGTGATATTTTACCAAAAGCACCAAGAGATATAGAAAACACCTGATATATAAACGAAATAGAGAAAGCAGGGCATAGAGATCATCATGAACACACTCATATTTGCATTTTCATAATTGCAATAGTACTTTGGACAATTTTTGAAAGTCTCATAGCAATACCAATCCTATGAAAAAGAATCATCCTATGCTCAGCTTTTAGTTGTTGTTCTAATTGAGCTATTTTCTCCACATACATCAGAGTAGTGTCTACAAGTTCCTTCTGGTATATAGATACTTCCTTCTGATAGTGCTTTTGGGACAGAAAATAATAAAACTAGTTATTTTTTTGTAGCTGCCTAGAACGTAAAGAAATTAAAATAGGCTCCTGATTAGTTTTAGCCAGAAAAAAAAATTAGAGTAACTTCATTCAAGATGTTAATTATAGTATTATGAACCAATTGTCCCACATTGGAAAAATAGAGAATTACTAAGGGGATTATAAGCCAAAAGGGTTCTCCCACCCTATTAAACTAGTCTTTTGGGTTGGGCTCACCCATTTGGTTTATAACATTGGTGCTCTCGTTGAAAGTCCCACGCATTGGGTTGTGACTCGAGGTGGTAGCCTACATGCCAGGAGTGGTGGTTTAGACCCAAGAGGGGTGCCAGCTGTGACCAAGTGGGCGTAGCCATGACCAATGAGGATCGATCCATGCGTGGAGCCGCGACTCGAAGTGGTGGCCTGGACCTAAGAGGGGTGCCACCGTGACCAACGAGGTCGTTAGTTCTCAAGCGGAAGCGATTGTTATAAACAAATTATCCCATATTGGAAAAATAGAGAAATGCTAAGACGATTATAAGTCAAATGAGTTCTCCCACCTATTAGACTAGTATTTTGGGTTGGGCTCTCCCGTTTGGTTTATAACATATAGGCTTTTAACAACTTCCATACGTGTAAGTTGTATCTTTTGGCTTAGAAAACCAGTCAAATAAGGTTTAGGCTTCTTGATAGATTTTGTGTAAAATTAGTTTCAAAATTCTTTTCTGCGGTTTGATTGATGAAATTAGTTTTAAGTTTCAAAATATCCTTGGGCGGTTTTAATGGTTTAGGTCGATTAGTTTAGTTGGATCCAAATTTAGTTTAATATTTTAATTAATCTAATTTACAACCAATAGAAAGATGCCACGCATTTAATGAAATTTTAGTTATGCTTTTAAAAAAAGGTTTGTTAGTTATAAAGGCATATTTGAGCCATAAAGATGGATGGAGGGGCATTTTTGGCCCAATAGGTAAACGAAGGGTATTATTGAATCAATTTCAATACTTAAAGGGTATTTCTGGCCCTTTTCCAATATGAGAATTCATTTATTACTGGAACTGACTCAAGAGTTGAAGTTTTTGAGCCAGAGTCTTTAACTCACACAAGATGGTAGACACATCCCTTGTATATCATCTTTCTCGCTCTAAGGTATGAAATCAACTGACCCCTAAGAGTTGTAGTATTACCCCTCTATTCAAGGACTGGTTTATTTGGAAACTAAAAATGAACTATTTTGTTTCTACAATCAACTGAGGCATAGCATGAGTGGAGCCAATCCATGATGAGAATGACGTTAAAATCCGTCATCTCTAACTCCTCGAGATCAACTGAGGTAACTTTCTGATATATTGTGATCGGACAGTTCCTGTATACTTGTCTAGCTACAATGGAAACAGCTATTTGGGTAGACACTAAAAAGGGCTCTGCTAGAGTTTTGGGACTAACCCCAAAATCGACGACTGCATATGGAGTTACAAAAGAAAGAGAAGCTCGTCTAGTAAAGCATAAGCATGTAAGTGAAAGACTTGCAACATCCCAGTAACTATGTTAGGAGAATTTTCCTGATCTTGATGGGACTGAAGAGCATATAACCTATTCAGACACTGACCACTGGTAGCACTGAAAGCAGCACCCTGCTGAGTTGGGCGACTGAATGGAACCAACGACTAATGGGCTGGCCCTATTGGCACAAATCCCTAACTTGATGAGCAACTACCCGACACTCCCGAATCTGATGTCCTGGCTTGCCACACTCGAAGCACACATCACTACCCCATCTACACTTACCCTAATGGTGTCTGCCATATTTTTGACATAGAGGATTTGTACGAGCACTACTAAGACAGACCTGGGACTTAGATCCTAGTGCCCTATCCCTATTTTCATTTCTAAATTTAAGTGCTAGAGCACTGGCTGAGAATGACACTAGGGCTGAAGACCTCTGATGATATTGAGGACGGTTACCACCCTCTGGCCTTGGCTGACTAAAGTTAAAACTACTCATCCTAGCTCTCTTATTCCCTCTCTCTCTCTCTCTCTTTGATCTTCTGCTCCTTTATTTATTGAGCATGAACCATCAGCCTAGATAAGTCCATCTCCCTAATCAGCATCGCGGTCCTACATTCCTTGACCACACTATCAGTACGCCCAACACAAACTTACTCATCTTGGACCTACTATCAGCTACCACATGAGGAGCATATCTAGCTAACTGAGTAAACTTGGGGGAATACTCCTGCACGCTCATGCTACCCTACCTCAAGTTAATAAATTCTAACACTTTGGGCTCCCTCAACTCCAATGGGAAGAATCTATCGAAGAAAGCTGTGGCAAACTCTTCCCATTCTACAGGCCCTACATCAACACCCCCATTAATTTTCTACTGCTTAAACTAAGTATGGGCTACATCCTGCAACTGATATGTAGCCAACTCAACACTCTGACTAGATGTCACCCCTATAGCATCCGTTACCTTTTGAACCATATCTAAGAATTCCTGTAGATCCTCTTCAAACTTAGATCCCGTGAAAGAAGGTGGATTCATCTGGATAAAGTCCCAAATTTTGGTTGCAGCAGTATTGGCCACTGGGTTGGCTGGAACAGCATCTGGCCATTCATTCTGAGCTGCTACAGAGTTTTCTAGAGTGGTGAACGTAGCTTTGAATTCTGCGTGAAAGACATGCTCGTCCAGAGGATCTGCCTAGATGAGCTGAGGGGCTGGCTGGTTTCCTGTTCTTCTTCTGTTCTTCTTAGGAGGCATGTTCTGTAAATAGAAGAAAGAAACGGATTAGATAGGTAGTTTAACTTGAGCTCCTGATCACTCGCACAACATGAATACTGAAAGAAGGGAAACTTTTTCCTAAACGCCTTGTAGCCTCTCGTCCATAAGTGTGGTGTGCTACACACCCATGCACAAGACTCTACTCAACGCAACTTTCAGACTTCTTAGGATACTTTAAAACCTTATGCTCTAATACCAAGTTTGTAATGCCCTGAGAGTACACTCTGGGCATCACACGGTGCTTACAGTCCTGAGGGACCACAAGCTAACCCATGAGTTGGTACCTGTTGTGAGTACTGGATAACATGATCATAAATGTGGAAGAACACTAACATGCCATAAAGTTTTAATAACTGAATTAATACTGAAATATAAATCTAGATGGAAAATAACTGTCGGAATCTGAGAAAAATACTAATAAACTAAATAACTAACTGATTGTGGTGTTTGAAAAGCCTCTAAAATTTAATATTGTATACGAGTTGATGGGACAGGCCCTAACTAACTACAAAGCTGAGACAAAAAATAAATAATCTATCCTCGGATGATGAGGACTCACCACTGCTACTGTATTGTTGATAACCTGAGATGTGAAGTCTAAGCACGGTTCGGGAACTGAGCATCAGCACCTATGATATAATACATCATAGCTCAAAAGAGAGGTATGCGATCAGTACTTTGAATGTACTGGTATGCTAAATGAGGTAGGTTGATATACATGGTTTTATGAATATGAATAATAATTAACTGAATATGCATGTAAAACATGGAGTACTGAATGGAGAACATAGAATCTGTAGATATTGAAAATATAGAGAATCTGTAGATACTGAATGTGCATGTAAGTCTGTAAATACTAAAGATACGTGAAAATCTGTAGACACTAGGGACGCATGACCAAGCATATAACATGGACTGAGTAAAATCTGTAAACTAAAATATCTAGTATCTATTGAGTATTGAAGAATTCTGTGATTCGAGGTGATTCCCGGTCATGTAAAGCTCTTCTAAAGGTGATGTTCCAGCCCTGTGTAGACCATAGCTCCTGCACCATTGCTTCATGTTATAACACAAGTCAAATTCATATCAGGGAAGTTCTGTTTATGTTGCCAGTAGCTGTCTTCCCAAAATTTGATCTTCCTACCATCTTTTAGAGAGAAACTCAACTTGTTAAAGTAACATGGCCATAAGTTCCTTAGGGATCTTCTGTCACTGGAGCCATGAGACTTGTTAGTTTGTTAGTCATCCAAGACCCCTCCATACCATATTTATCCTTAATCAGCTTGGCCTAGAGAGATTGATCCTCTCTAGTGAAACCTCCATAACTACTTCAATGAAAGACATCTATTCTGCTTCCTCAAATTTAAGTGCTATTCTTTTATTTTTCATGTACAACATCATCAACAACAACAAACCCAATGTATTCTCACCAAGTGAGGTCTGGGGAGGATAAAATGTACGCAGTCCATACCGCTGCCTCCGAAGAAGTAGAGAGGTTGTTTCCGATAGACCCCCGGCTCATTATTTTTCATTTATTAGCATTTTTTAAAAATCTATTTGAGTACAAATAACAACTTCCTGCAACTTAGAAATTGCTGCGGAAACAATCTTTTTGATAGTTTTTGAGTCTTGGTAAAATCAACCATAATTGGAACACGAGAGTTGACAAGTTCAACCACATTCTTCCGTCCCTGAAGCATATAGTATGAATGTTTATGATTTTCCTGAAGTTGAAATAGAACTTGTAGTCAACATTGACAATGGGATACTATAGATGAATGGTCAACACCATATTTAGAATAGTTATAAATATGTTTTTTGAGGTTTATATACGATCGGAGAGGACCAGATGCTTTGTTGAAATAGAACTTTCAAAATTGATAGGGTATATGAATTGTCATCGTCGCTATACGAAAAGGGTTGTACACCATATTGTTGTTGTCAACTAACTTAGAACATGGAGGGGAGAAATTTGTTTTGAAGACGTATTTCTGTTTGAAATTCTCTACTGTAATTTCTAACTTGTGTAAGAATATTGATTTCAACTTTTAAGTGTAAACTCTGCTTATTATTTTGCGAATTTGGGGGAAAAGAGACCCATGTCTTATCTTATACTTCAGAACTATGTTATAATGCTGGTAACGTTAGTTAATGTGATGACTTAGTTGAGCTTTCCATGATTATGCATCCGCGTGTAGCTTCGTCATAGTTGTCGTTAAGGATATTAGTTGTCTACAGGATATAACAGATGGGGTAAAATACATCTAATGTCTTCTATGTTAGTTTTTGGTATGAGCATTTGAATGTCAGCTGTGATCCGTTGTTAATGTAACTCTTCTTTAGTAGTGTAATAAAGTGCGTTTCAACTTTATGAATTTTCAGCTGACAATACAGACATTTGTCAAGCTTAAAAGTCTTAGAACTCCATCTTCCAGATGCAAAAGGGTTTATATTGTTGAACAGGAACATCAAAATATTCATATTTCTGTGTATAAACCCTCCCAAAGAGAACATATCTCTTATATTTTCTTTTGCCGTTTCACCAGCATTAACTACTAGTTGCTAGTACTGGAAGGGTTGCACTGAGTTATGTTCAGAAAATCTCTGAAAAGGTTTCAAGAATCACTAGTAAACTTAACAATTGCATTTGTGTCTTGCTTTCTTTAACTCTTTTCATCCATGCAGGTGTCTCTTGCATCATACTTTATGTACAACTATATGTCTAGAGATGTTACAGCAAACTTTGGTTATGTTTACACCCTTCGGCAGGTAACCTTTTGTTGCTTTCCAAAAATCTAACTTGATTTCCTACAGGCTAGTGTTGATCTTGGGACTTTGACTTTAGTGCACTTCCAGCAGTTTTGCGGTTTCCCATTGGCTTTGAGAGGATGTAGCTCTGTCCTAGTTTTAACCTGGTGATCTGATCCTGTGAACTGTACTATTTGCTACCATTGTGCAGAGTCTAGTAAAAAATGAAAGGTCAAATTTAATGATTGCATGCAGACTCTAATAGAACATTTCTTGCCCTTAGGTTTTGACTCCTTGATGGTAGAACAATGTTACTCCCTCCGTCCATCTTTACTTGTCCACTATTGACTTGGCACATACCATTGTTCAGGGAAGCGTGATGCGGAAAAAAGCGACAAGGCTCTGCATCACGCATTATGCGATGCGTGATGCGATGCGACCGCATTATTGAAGTGAAGTGCAATTTAATTAAAAAAATACCTATAGAGCATTCAAACAGTAAGTTGTAACTGAAAAGACCACAACAACTATATAATCAACAATAAAAACAAGATATTTAAGCAAAAATTCTAATGAAACACCAACAAATCAGTTCAACAAAGCAAAACAAACAAAAAAAAAAGGAAGAAAAATCAAATCTAAATTAATAATGGTTCAATCTAAAGCTCTTCTAGTTCATTAAGATTGTCCAATTCTTCTATTCCTTGAGTTACAACATAATGCTCATCATCTTCAACTTCCTCATCTCCTGTTGAAGTAGCAACTTCTTTTCCCTTATCGTATGAGCTTGAAGTACTACCCCTTAAATCATAACGACACTCTTCAACCCCACTTGCCTCAGCAACAACACCCCAAGTGAAATTAATATCTCCATCAAAAACTGATTCATCTTCAACATTCTCATCTTCAACATTCATTGGAAATGTTGTCCAAGTTAATTGGATCAAATCCATTGCAAAAGTTATAACGACGCCTCAAAGTTCTATTGTACTTTATGAACACCAAGTCACTGAGGTGCTTTAGAGTTTTTTTTTAAATTTAAAAATTGCCCATTAAAAAAAATTCACTTCCAACCCGTTTTTTAATTTAAAAATTGCCCAAAAATAAAAAAATCCAAACGCATCGCATCACGCAACAGGGCTTGATGCACCTGCAATTCTCAGATTGAACCGCATCAAAGATGCGACTCACTGGGAGCCCGCATCGCATCGCATCAGCGCATAATGCGATGATGTGGTTGCATCTCTGAACACTGACACATACCTTAAGAAACAATAAATAATAGGTGTAATTTTACTATATCACCCTTTACAGCAACAACAACAAACTCAGTGTATTTCCACAGCGTGGGGTCTGGGGAGGGTAAGATGTACGCAGTCCATACCGCTACCTACGAAGAAGTAGAGAGGTTATTTTCGATAGACCCCCGGCTCAAGATAAGGATAATAAACAAGGGGATGGATGACATAACCGAAATAAAGAATGGGAAATCATAGAATAAAATCACAAGAATATGAAATATGGGAAATAAGAGCAACACGGAATAAGAAAAATAGGAACTAAGCAATAGAAAATAGGACACCCACCTAGTAGTGACATATACTCACATCCCAAAGAAACTTATGTATACTGACCTATGATTACTAAATTCGGCTACACAAGAATTCTCCTGATTGCGAGCTACAACCCACACACTAACACTAACCTTCTACCCTATCCTCGACCTCCACGCCTTCCTATCTAGGGCCATGTCCTTAGTAAGCTGAAGTTGCTGCATGTCATGTCTAATCACCTCCCTCCAGTATTTCTTCAGCCTACCTCTTCTCCTCCTGAAGTCATCCAACGCTAGTCTCTCACACCTCCGAACCGGGGCATCCGCGCCCCTCCTCATCACATGCCCAAACCATCTCAATCTTCCTTCCCGCATCTTGTCCTCCACCGAAGCCACTCCCACCTTATCCCGGATAATCTCATTCCTAACTCTGTCCCCTTTAGTACGCCCACACATCCAACGCAACATTTTCATTTCCGCCACCTTTAATTTTTGGATGTAAACGTGCTTAACTGGCCAACACTCCGCTCCATACAACATGGCCGGACGAACTGCCGCTCCATACTATATCACCCTTTGAATATAATAATTTAATGCGTTGAAAAATACATGGTATTAATATCAAGGATAAAATGGACACAAAATGATAAATTTTCCATTGGTTTCAAACTGGACAAGTATTGTTGGATACCTATTATTAATATACTCTACAAGTAAAGATGCACAAAGGGGTAATAGCATAATCCAGTTTAAGGTAAAGACCAACTGCCATCTCTTTCCTGTATATTCTGTGGACAGACTAGGTCTGTGCCCGTGAGTCCACGTCCTTGCTTAGTTATTTTTGTTGACGAGCGAACCCACAATCGGTATCCTTCGGGTGCACATAGGGTAAACCCCACTTCAATACAATAGTCCACAAACCATACAAAAGAGTAAAGCTCTCTAGGCAAGTCCCTTGCAACGAGCTCGGCCACCCTAGCGGGTCTTGCTTACTTCCTAGTTTACCACTCTTTCTTCATGAGTTAGGATATATGTACTACTAGGTCACACCCTTGGTTGCAATAATCATGTCGAAACTTTTTGGGTGGCTATTATGTCTTTTGCAAAGGTTATGAAAGCTCATTAAGTTTATGTTGTTTTTGTGACTGCATTATGACTTTAATGTTTACTGAATCAATATTTTGCTTGCATAACAGTAGAAATGTAGAAACTTTTTGGGCGGGTGTTATGCCTTTTGCAAATGGTTATGAAAGCTCATTAAGTTTATGTTGTCTATTTGACTGCATTGTGACTTTAATGTTTACTGAATCAATAAATGTGTGGATCACAGTGCCGTCTCAGAGGGAAGATTGATTCAAATGGATGTCTTTCTTCTTTCTTGGAAGAGCGCTTGAACATGGGTCTTAGTATCATTCTTTCAGTCTAGGTATGTGACATATGGACTTGTTTTATCTTGTTATAGCTCCTTTTGCAACACACGTGTTCCCATTAGCCTTCCCTTCTGGGTTGTGATCTCCTCTCTATGACGCTGAAATATGAAAATTCCAGCATTTTCCCCACCCATTTTGCTTTTAAGTTTCACCTACTCTTTTTTTCCCCTCTGGATAACCGGGAAATCTCGGCGGGCAGCTAGTTCATGGATTGGAACTCTTTGATAAGGGGCACACCCCTACGCCTATTTTTTTTCCTTCGTGCTTTTACTTGTTTGAATTTGAATCCGACCTCACATAGTTTGAGTGATAATATATAAATATGACCCTAAACTTGATATCAAATTATAACTTTGACCTTAAACTTGATAGTGCACAAATAGAACTTTTAACTATTCAAAACTTGAACAAATATGACCTCCGATTTGCAACTCCATGCGTGAGTTTCACTCATGCCTACGTGGAAAGGTAATTCAATCACACGGTGTCACGTCGTTAAAAGGACTGACTTGGAGAGAGGTCATATTTGTGCAGTTTTGAATAGTTAAAGGTCATATTTATGCACTGTCAAAGTTTTGCTTTTTGTGTTAAAACGACATCGTTTTTATTATTATTATTATTATTTATTTATTTATTTCTATAGCAGCAACACCTAGTTTTTTTTTTTTATTATTAAAAAAAAAGAACAACCACTAGCAGGAATCGAATCCGCGCAGTAGGCTGAAGGAAGCGCCCAAGAAGAGCAATTAACACCACTGGGCTATCTAAGTGTCTTGTTTCATGTGGTTCAACATTAATATACATACATAAATATAGATTTTCTCCCTTATATATACAACGTAATTTTTTTACCGAGGGGTTCGGGTGAACCCCATGGCAACCACGTAGGTCCGCCCCTGCGTTAATTTAATAACGTTTTAATAACGTTAATTTAATAACATTTTAATAACGTTAATTTGATAACTTTAATTTAATATACTACTACTATTATCCTTAATAAGGTTAATTTAACAACGTCTTATTAAAACTATAATTCTTTATTATTAGTATAGTTTCATATTTAATTTAATATTTAAATAAATTATATTTACATATATTATATAACTTAAATTCGCCCTATGTTTTATAATATATATATACATATCCGCGCGATTTTTTCGTATGAGGTTGACCCACCTAATTAATAAATCTTTAATATTGTTTTTTTTCTGCAATGACAAAAGAAATTAGATGTTATTTTCATCTTTGAGCCAAAAATAATGAAAAAATAATAGTGAAAAGTCATTTAAAGGTCATATTTGTGCAGTTTTGAATAGTTAAAGGTCATATTTGTGCACTGTCAAAGTTTAAG